>JAOTAV010029281.1:0-20541 GCA_026546445.1 Cyclargus thomasi
ATTTTTTTCTTTTTTGTATTGTCTACCTTTGGAGACTACGAGTATTAGTATATATTATGGGCTTCGACAATGAATTCGTATATTTCTAGAAAATAACTTTTCTCTATTCAAAGTGAAATAATTACGTGATTACTTTTATTTTCTGTTCAAACTGACTTAACAAAATACTCGTACATTGAGCTTGCAAGTCCGTTCCAAAATTTTGCGGGACTAAGGTTAGCACACAGCACAATAGGACGAATAATAATAATAATATTTATGGATGCTCCACACCACGTCAGTCAAGTCCCGTGGTAAGTACCCTTATGTTACAGGTACCAGACAACGGAAATATAATATTTAATACTTTTATACTTTACATATATTTAAGATTTTTATTATATGATACACATATTTATTACACATCCCAGACCCAGGAACATTGAAAACTGTTTTGTTCTGTCGGCGGGAATCGAACCCGCGAACTCCGGCTTAAGCTGCCAAAGTGCTTACCAACCGAGCCACAGACGACCTCTGTTTCAAAGATAAAGACACTTATGCATTTATATTACAGTAATATTTCAATAAATGAAAGTGTTCAAGTGAAACAGAGAATATTTTAAGTTTTAGAGGCTTTTGGTTATCTTGCGTATCCTTTGATGTGAAAGGAACAATGAGAAATGTTTGAGTTATCAAAATTCTATTGTAAGAAGTATAAGACGCGTGATTTTTTAAATTATATTCAGTGAGCAAGCGAGCAGGCGGTGTACCTGGTGGCAAGCAACTGCCGTCGACCATGGACATTCATCAAGTCACATGTGCCTATTTATAATGTATGGAAATAGAGAAATGGGATAAGGGAAATTGGGCTACCGGTAAACTCACCCACAGGACGAAACACAGCAAAACGCTGTTTCCAGCCAGTTGTCTGTGAGGCCGTGGTATCACTACGGTCGAGAAGGTTTATTCGTGCCCAAGCATCGGTCTCCCACGGCAATGAGCGTCCATATTATGTACTTGCGATCGGAAAATGTTTTATTAGTACACGCCTCCACCCGGGTTTGAACCTAGCACCCTCTCGAGTGCGAACGAAAGTTCCACCCACTAAGCCACGGACGGTTTGATTAAACGACCTCAATTTAAACAGCTGGTTTAAGCCGTGGGAGATCCATGCTTCGGCGCGAATGGACCGGCTCGACTGGAGTGATACCACGGCCTCTCAAAAAACTGACGTGAAACGGCGTTGTGCTGTGTTTCGTTCAGTGAGTGAGTTCACCGGTGGCCCAACTTCCCTAATCCCTTATCCCTATTCGCATTCCCTATACCCTCATAGATGTCGGCAACGCACTTGCGACTCGCGGATGTCGCGAGTATCCATGGGCGACACTAGTTGCTTTCCATCAGGTTACCCGTCTGCTCGCGCCTTACTACCTCGCCGAATTTGAACGAAGCTAAAGGATATATAAAACATATCTACCGGATGAGACCAAAAGTTACCGAGAAAGATACGTGCGCCCACAAACTCCTAGTCGGAAAAAAATATACCATCAGATAAAACCGCAAAAAAACATAAAAACAAATTTCACTTGACATATTTCGTCTGTGCGAATGTCAGAAATACGTGATGCGATTCCAAACGAGGGATCGATGCTCGTTGAAACTGTTCCAGCCTTATTACTCATAATACTGGCGTATTAATTTTTTATTTTGACTTTCGAGTCCAGTGAAATATAAATTTTATCCGCACGATAATGTTAAGAAACGCACTAGGGCCTGTTTCGTTACTTCCTGAGGAGCGTCGGATAGGCTATCCGCAACTTTTTTAACGGATTCTGTCAAAAAAGTTGTGGATATACTATCCGACACTTGTAAAAGGAAGCCCCCGTATACGTTTCTAATTTTTATGTCTATACTAAGTCATGATTTAGATTTGAGAAAATAATTGTCTTGTACAAAATAAAGAGAAGAGTTTTTTTTATATTTTATGTACTTTAAAAGTAATTTGTAAGTTAAAAATGTTTACACGGATGGCAAAATTTAGAGCGTCCGTTGTCTAGTGGGTAAGACCTCTAATTCGCACTCGAGAGGGTGCAGGTTCGCCCCGGTGGAGGCGTGTATATATTGAGACATTTTCCGATCTCAAGTACATAATGCAGATGCTCATTGCCGTGGGAGAGTCATACTTCGGCACGAATAGGCCGGCTCAACCTGAGTGATACCACGGCCTTACAGAAAAGTGGCCTGAAACGCCAGCATTATGCTGTTTTTCGTCCTGTGGGCGAGTTTACCGGTGGCCCAATTTCCCTTATCCCCTTTTCCTATTCCCATACCTTATAAATAGGCCGGCAACGCACTTGTGACTCTTTGAATGTCGCGAATGTCCATGGTCGACGGCAGTCTATTCGCTTGCCCCCTGAATATCATTAAAAATAACTCTACATCGATAATCACATAATTTTATTTCTAAATCTTGGGAGTCTTTAGTGCGAGCTGCTGGCGAAACTAAACAAACGTTTTACTTGTTCCAATGTTAAAACGATATAGCTCGATTTGGGTCATGAATCATGATTTCGTCACAAAGGGAAAAAACGATGAGAAATTGCAACACTCATACAAGTGAGATACTTTTAGGTATCCACCTGTATGAGTCCAACCAGTTGATGCCCGCGACTTCGTTGCGCAAAAATTTCTACATCACGGGAACCGTACATTTTCCTGGCAAAAAAGTATCCTTTGTGTTGCCTAGAATTAATAGCTATTAAATTAAAAAAATAAATTTTGAATTCCGTTCAGTAGTTCCGGAGATTAGCGCGTAAAAACAGACAACTTTTTTCTTATCGATTTGTGTTCAATTACTTTTCCCAAGCCCTTCTCTACATTGATTAGTTTGCACAAATATTAATTGTACAGACACGCCAATTTTACTGTTTTATTATATGTAAAGATTAGCACAAGTACTAGATTTTCTTACAAGAAATATTGTTATAGCGGAACAAAAAGTGTACAAGTCCCGGCCTAATAATATATATTTGTTATACGTCGTATGTATAGATAAATAATAGTATGCGAGAATGTACGGTGTAAATATACGAGCGAATTTGCAAAAAAAAAAAATATTAAGTTCGAAATTGCTTTCTTGATTGAAAAAATCTTTTTCTCTTACCGAGAAGTAATTCATTAGGATTTTTAATTAAACACTTGCCTCTTACACTTACGTTATAACGATAAAGAGGGGAATTAATAAGGATGTTATGATGTTTATCTGTGGGGAGGCGTAAAGCCTAAACTTTAGTGCGCGTGAGCAACAATAACTCGATGTGACTTTATTTTGTCCACCCTCATTACTTCCTTGTCATTTCATGTTCGAAATATTTAAGGGACAGCCCCAATTTTTGCTATTTAAAAATAGAACATGTTGTACTTTTTTTATTTTGCTTTAGTGTGTGTGTGTGTACTTACTATAGACAGTGTTTTGATCACACATAGTTTATTTTGTTTGAAGTTGAAATTATGATATACTCGTGTAATAATTTCGAAAATCTATGTATTGCAAATGCAAAACATCTTTATGCTTAAACGAATTGTAATAAAATATTTGTGGTTTTATCACAAAAAATATAAGCACGCATTCAAAAATTATAACGTCAAATTTTTTACGGTTATATTTATTTTCTGTGGTAAGAGTAAGTTTTTTCTTTTAATTCGTAATTCGATTTTTTTAAAGCTGGTTAAGTCTGTAACCTACAGGGTTCAGTACATTTAGCTAAGGGTTATATTATGGTTTAAGCGGTCGTCAGTAAGTCTAGTCCCTTGCTTATTTTAAGTTATCTTTATTTAATGGGTGAAAATGATGGATATGAAGGTGAAAAATATGATCTGAATGGATATAGATTTTATCATCTTTTAAGATATCTCAAAAATAATTAACCGTAAAGTTATTTAAGATATGCTTCGCCTTAACTCATTGTATACACAATTAGCAAGAGAAAACTTGTTATGAGCCATCAATAGTATACTTTATGAGCGATATATGACAGGAATTGTCGATTGATTTGAATCGAGGCAGAAGGCTGTATCCTTCACTTCTGCCCTTACGAGCTCATCTCCAATTAACATTGTTCTTGGCGCCAATGTTAATAAATTGAGACAATAGTTTATTAAGTTGTGTGTCAGGTGCGGGATCGAAACTTGTAAATTAGTGTTTTTATGTTGCAAATCAAAATAAACCCGGAAAATTGATACGATCTCACTAGAAAATATATATTTTTTTCATTCAATACAAATTTTGTTTATCGCGCTGAAACCGTACATTATTCCGGGATGAAATGTATCTCATGTCGTTCCCCGGAACTCAAAGTATCTCCATAACAAGTTTCAGCAAAAATACTTCAGTGGTTCTTTTATGATATTTAGGGGGCACATGAGCGGACCGGTTACCTGATGGAAAGCAACTGCCGTCGCCCATGGACACTCGCGACATCCGAAGAGTTTTAAGTGCATTGCCGGCCTTTATGTGGAAATAGGGAATGGGAATTCGTGCCGAAGCATGGCTCTTTCACGGCAAAAGGCGTGAAGAGGAAACAGACAGACACACTTTCGTATTTACAATGTGTGTATGGAAGTCTGGATTATAATGTATATCAGGCAACGAGCAAAGTGATAGGTTTCTCCAATTAAGACTTGCAACACTCTGTGGCTCAGTTGGTAAGCGCATTGGTAGCTTAAGCTGGGGGATGCGGGTTCGAATCCCGCATGAGGAACAAAAACTTTTTCAATGTTATATAGCATTCCTCGATAAATAGACTAACCATCACAAGAAGATTTTTTAAATTCTGGCTAGTAACTACAGGCGAGATTTTGAAAAATCTGAGATTAACGTGTTCAAACAAACTCTACAGTTTTTTTATTTTTGAGTATAATTGTTAGTTTTATGCTTGGTTGTTTGGATATGGTATCTAGTAATAAAATAATAAAATACTTATTTCATTAAAAATTTTACACATACTTACATAATAATATTAGACAAAGGTTGACCCTTTAAGTACAAAAAGCACCTGTTTTAGAAAAGGCCACTCTTCCTTAACACTCTCTTGTTTTAAACTGACGAAGTAAAGTTTACATTAAAATCAATTAGAAAAAATAATATTTCCAGCAGATATTTACGTATGTTAATATGCGTATGTGTGTGGTGTGTGTATATTTATACAAAATAATCAATGTGAGGGTGCTAAGGAACAGTGATAGAACACATGTCGATAAAATATGTCCGTTTGTACGCGCTAATCTCAGGAACTATTGGACGGATTTAAATAAATCTTTTTTTGTTCAATAGTTATTAGGTCTGGGCAACCTACAGGATACTTTTATCCCCGGAAAATGTACGGTTCCCGCGTGATATACAAATTTCTGCGCAACGAATTTGCGGACACCGACCAGTAGTAAAATATATTGCATCATACATTTAGAATTGTGATAACTAGAAAACAATAATTATCTGTAAGTGACTGATATTAATCCACTCGACTGGACCACACGTGCACGCTGGTCAAATCCCGTTTGAGCATCTCTATATAGCCAATAGCATATAAGGATAAAAGATAAAATCATACACAATATTTGTTGTAAAAACATCCCAACATCATCATCTTTAACGCGTTTTGTTTTTGCTTCACAACACTATCCAGGGTGTGAGGCAATATCCCAGGGATTTGCACTTGTCTGGACATTCCATACATGGAGGCCATCTTATTTGGCGCAGGCTGATTTATTGATCGAAGTGATCTGAATGTGTGGAATAGATTTAATATGTTGGTGTGTTCTACTTGACACCTAATGATAAAAAATTGTTGGTGTTTTAACAAAAGCATCGCTTTTGTAAGCATGATGTCGGCGAACGTTTTTCCGGTGCTATTTCAGGTATAAAATATTGTATTATGTTTTTATGGTAATTTAGCGGGCAAGCGAGCAAGTCCATGGACACTCGTGACATCCGAGGAGTCGCAAGTGCGTTGCCGGTCTTTTACGAGGGAATAGAAATAGTGATAGGGGGATTAGGGAAACTCGCTCTCTGAACGAAACATAGCACAACGCCGTTTCACTCCAGTTTTCTGTGAGGCCGTGATATCACTCCGGTAGAGCCGGCTCTTACCGTAATAATTAAGATCGGAAAATGTCTCATTGGTACACGCCTCCACCTCAGTGGGGGTGAACCTGCACCCTCTCGAGTGCGAACCAAAGGTCTTACCCACTAGGCTACGGTATTATATGCTTTTTGGGTATATATTTTCAGTATATACCTCATAAGCAAACCTTTAAAAGTTAGTTTGAAATCTACTTTATTTAACATACATAGCGTTGTAGCTTTCGAGTCGGATCTAACTTGAGATTTTTTTAAGTTCGTGAAGCAACAAAATTGGTTCAAAAATATTTTTAAATAAACAATTTCGCTAAGTCCAATAAATATCTCTTTGTTATTGAGAAATAGTAGTTCCTTAACAAGTTTATTACAGGTCAATTTGTGACATGGGTGCGGCGCAGGCGCATCTTTTCTCCCCGAACCTTCGAGAAAGTCGTCTAACTGGTCACTAGTTCACATTGTACCTGTGCCGATAAATGTCAATTGTGCGATTTCAAGTAATTTAGCTTTGTAATATTATAAATGTAAAACTGTTTTTGTTAGGATATTTAACTACAAATCCCGCTGAAACTACTGAAAAGATATCAATTAAATTTAGTATTAAAATTAACTATTTTGGTTTTGATAGGAAAATTTAGGCAGCTAAAGACACGGTAGAACATTTTTTTTTTATTTTTACTCTCCATTTTATGAAAGTTCAATAATATTTCATTCTTATAATTTAATAAAAAAGTTTTTTTTTTTAATTTAGTTCATGAAATATGTAATCGAGTCGGTTGTAATAGGAGTACACCAGTTTGACTTAGTTTGTTTTTCTGACGGACTAATGCTCGGGCCTGATAAGGGCAGTCGCACGCATTTGGATCATACCCCGCTCGTACCCAGCCCATAATTCCGAATGTAATTGAATCATGTCTTATATAGATCGTGCGCCGAGCCAGCCATACCTAGAATATTTGAATATTCAAAACTTAGGCCCGGCGTAGACGGTGCGCCAAAATATGATGACAATCACGTTCTCTGTCTTAAAAAGTGCGAGATTTTTATAAAAGTAAAATTTATATTTTAAAATATTTTTTTCAGTTTTTTGTGCCTTTAACTTAAAGTGCAACTTTCATGAATTGAAATAAAACAAAAAGTGTTATATTTAAATTCATAAAAGTTGGAAAAAATTCTGGTTTTATTTAAATGTCTGCTAGCCTGCTGAAGATATTAGGAGCCCTTATAAAAATGGCTTTTGGAAAAAAATAATATTAATAAACTTCATAATATTCTGTTACATTATGTTTCACACATAACGCAACACAAAAACTGACAATAACTCGTTACATACCTTACTAAAACTGTACTGCTTTTATAATTTGTAACCTAACGTGTGAAACATACATTATACAATGTTGTAAATTATTTAATTACTCATTAACACGATCCTGTATATTTAAATGTATGTGCATCGCCTTAAATGTAATTTGTAACAGTAATTACAGAACAATTTTACTCAAATGGCGAAGTCTTTATGTAACACCGAATCTAGGTAATTCATTAAGGTGTGCTGGAAATGTATATTTATGAGTAAAAAAAAGCCTTTTTTGTGATTAATTTGTCTTAGCGTTGGCTATTTACGTGGGTAATAAATAGTAATGTGTTCCGCTGTCGTGGAAAATGGGGGGGGGAATTGAGGAGTAGGGGGTAGCTTTACCGTGAGTTTGAAGCAACAGTATTTGTCGATACTTTTTTTATATTTCGGGGGCAAGAAAGCAAACGGGTTACCTGATGGAAAGAAACTGCCGTCGCCCATTAACACTCGTAACATCCGAAGAGTCGCAAGTGCGTTGCTGGCCTCTATGAGGGAATAGGGAATGGGGATATGAATAAGGGATTACGGAAGGTCACCGGTAAACTCACTCACTGAAAGAAAAATACAGCACAACGCCGTTTCACGTCAGTTTTCTGTGAGGCCGTGGTATCACTCCGGTCGAGCCGCCCCATTCGTGCCAAAGCATGGTTCTCCAATGGCAATGAGCGTATCCGTACTTGATAGTGACTGCGTTAATTTTCGGTATGGCAAATTTTCAGTTCCGAAAGTTAACGCTAGGGGTGCTGTTAATTTTGCTATACTAAAAATTTCATAGTCCGTATTGAGTATCGGCAAAAACGGTTGCTTCAAACTCACGGTAAAGCAACAAGTATAACTGATTTAGTAAATTTCTTGTTTAAAAAAACCTTTTTGTTTGGCTTCTATGTCATATATATTTTATAGATATAAGACAACACCTTTATAAACTGCATTCAATGAATAAACGATTTGATTGATTGATTGATCGTTATTTATATCTTCTCCGCAAGATACGTCACTTCGCTTTCTGTGTGTCCTACACCATTATAAAAGTACAATAGTATAAATATTAACTAGCGAAAAAGCACAGCTTTATAAGTGCTCGCGGGATTTGAAATTGTATGACGTTGGGTTTTCCAAAGCATTCTGACTGTGACATATTTTGTACGGCTTTGGATACAATATGTGGATACTCGATGACATGACAGATACGGTGATGATTCTAGATAATTATGAAAAATAAAATTAATATTGTACTACTAACGCCATCTATAAGTTCAGATATGCAACTGTTAAGATAAAACTTTACAGTTGCACATCTCAACGCCAACTGCGTTAGAAGTAAATTATATTTTTATTTTCTTTTTATTATTATCTATTATATTATAAACATTTTATTTTTAAAGACATCTAGACATAATATACACAAATTACTATGCTACAGCCCAAACCTAAGCTTTATAGTTTATAGTTTTCCCAAAAGTGTACTACAGAGCTTCGCTTGCACAATAATTGTAACTTAATAGTGGTGTAGGAGTTAGGACGAACACAAAGCAAAGTTTTTCATCTCACAGAGATGAATCAAAAAGAAATATATTAAATAATAATTTGTTTTTACACGACTCCGCGACGGAGGGTAATGTTTTTCGAGCGTCTGTATGTTCATTTGGCAAGCCCTACAGCCCAAACACCTGATTGGATTTTGACATGTATGGTGCCGTTGAATTTGACTAAATTTTCAAAATGGTGCTCCAAACGTGGCAATGGGGAGAGGGTTAGGTTAGGTTACTGAATGAGCTTACGGGGTTTCAGTTCTTTAAATTCATATTAAAAGTACTGAAAATTCTGTGATAAAGCTATGATTAAAAAAACAGAAAACCCGACTGCTTGAAAAAATGAAGTTAAACCAATTTAAGTGTGATAGGTTCTTATTTTTTTCTTTTTAGTTTTTTAAGCAGCCGGGTTTTGTTTTTTTTTTTAATAATAGTTTTTTCATCTCTCTCTTTTTCTGACTACCTGCTAATACTGACTTCTAATTAAATTAGTTTCTTGACCGTCCACACAGCAGATTTAAACCATGCGGATTTTATTGGCATGGTTATTTTTAATAATTAGGTATTGGCTATTGAAATTTTTGAACATACGCTCTTCAAATTAAGGTTGCGAAATAAATTTTACTTTCTAAGAGCGGTCGGTGGGGACCTATTTGTTATATTTATGAGAAAGAATCTTGTATACCTAATTACGTGTATTTCCCCATACTAATACTTCCAGTAGTGTTACGTTTAGCGCATACTAGAGCGAGTAATTATAGCAACTAATTTACATAAAAGGGAAAAGATCGTGGACCACTTTGCTTAGGAAACTTCTAAGAAGCGCCATGCATCATAAAAACTGTATCACATGAGGAAAAACTAGTTTAAATTCCTTTTGACTCATGAGCGAGCGTCGTAGCTTTCAGATGATTAGTGTTGTTAGCATGAAACTTAAGTACGAAAACCTTTTTAATTTTCTTTGACATAACATGATGTATAATAATCCAAAGAATATATATTTGTTGCTGCTGTAACGACATTGTACTGAACACAGAATAAATTAACCCTCTTAATCATAAAAAATTATCAAGATTCGCAGTCCTTTTCTGGAATATTGTAAACGTCACACGACAGAAAGGGACAGCTAACCTTAATTAGATAAAAAAATAATGTTAAAATATTTTTATGAATAAAGGTGTTAATGTTTAAGAGGGGCAGTTATACATCAACCGTGTTTTTTATAGTTTCTTCTTTTTGATTCTAGATGGCATTGGAGTACGTGTACATCGCGTCATCGCTTGAGACAACGTGACGGTTATTAGCTGTTTAGCTTTCGGACACATTTCCTCAATTTCTTGCCCTCTATTGGTAATTCCTTCCTCCTCAAATCCGTTATGATTCGCACTTGACCGACTTTTTTAACCGACTGTTTTTCGAGAGTATGAATGTATGTATATATGTATAATTATTTCACACGCTCTGCAACCTAAAAGGATTCATGGATTTTGGCTTGAGAAGTGTTCTTAGATTCGTATTCACTGTAAGGGTGATTTTGTGGCAATCCGCCATTTCGTCTGTTTTTTATTTATATATATCTAGATATTGTTAAGCCGAGAAAAATCGATTAAAATAAAGGACATCACTAATGAGTTGGTGCAACACTAGCGCCGACGATATTGCGTGGTAGTTTTGGGCGGCCATATTATGGTCTTGAGACAAAGGGTTAATTAATAAATTATATAATTATTAAAACGGTGTTTATATTCATTAATATATATAAAATAAAAAACAAACAAAGTGGCGGATTTTTGGCGCAAATTCAAATATTGAATTGTTTCAATTGCAACGTTTCCTTCAGTCTCGTTTTTTGTTTTTAGACGGATTGGCTAGTTAAGTCAACGTATCCTTTACTTGTAGTTGTGTTCGAATTTTAGTAACTCATTTGTATTGAATATATATAACAGTTACTGATGTTTCGTTTGAAACTAGTTTGCCAGCTTAATTCGTTCCCAGCACAATTCTATTAGTGATTGTTAATCAATATTGGCGGAATTGCCCCCGAGCACGAAACCGCACGGGAGTCGAACCCGTTGGATTAAGAAATAAATTGTGACCACTGGAAACGTGGGACCAGATCACCTAGCCAATACATTTTACTGTTTCGCTTCCCTATAGAATCAATAAGCTAAATGTTCAAAACCCAAAAAACAGACTGACTTTTACAATTTAAACAATGCAATATTCGAATTTGGCGCAAAAATCTGACATTTTATTTTTTTCATATTTTGCTGCATCTAATGTCACTCTCACAGTAAGTACTTACGAATCTAACGACACCTCTCAAGCTGAAATCCATCTAGCCGTTTAGGCTACAGAGCGTGCCAACAATACATACATACAAACATACATGCATACATGTTCTCGAAAAACATAACCCTCCTTCTGCTACAGTCGGGTAAATATTGATGGGGTCGACATGTTCCAGGCATTTTTATTCGTGAATCTAGATGGAAATGACTAAGAAAACATGTTGGCTATAGCTAAAAGCCCTTAGCGAGCATGTTTCCTTAGTATTGGTATTGCTAGAAAACGAAGCTCGTAAAATAATGTGTGTAGACACCGGAATTATTAGTTTATATCCACGGTAAGTCTACGCAATTTGGTCAAGCTATGACAAGCCAAGCTGATAGATGACATACTGACAATAAAATTTTATAACCCGACAAAATAACGAAGATATTATCGTTAATCGCAATACCAATAACGAAATCAAACGTGCATTTAAACGCCGTTCCAATTTTGCATATAAATTTGCGATGACAGTTACAACTTTTTCACTAAAGCTTGTTGTTTTTAACTTTTTTTATTTCTGGCCTCTGGACACTTACTGGACGCGACAAGCGGAAAATCAAGCGCGTAATTGGCTTAAATGCTCATTCGACTCAAGTGTTTTACCTTATAAAGCTTACTAGATGCTGAACACGCAAAAAACACTGCAAAACGACGTTTTTTTATATAAAAACCAAGATTTTAAGTTTTTGCATATACTAGAGGTTTCCCTTTGGTCGAAATTCGATCAAAAATATTTAAATCGTGAAGAGGAGCTATAAAAAAACTATTTACTCTTTATAATTCAATAACAGTCTTCAACTTGGTACAAAGGTCTCTTTACCAGGCCATTCAATTTTATTTTTAATAAATCAAACTTCAACCATAGCCAAAAGTGTATTTTGTGTATATGAATATCGTGCCATGTCAAAATATTGTGGTGGGCGTGCTGTAGTGTGCGTAGCGTTCTATTTATGAAAAATATACAAAATTAAAGCATATTTTAAAAAAATATAGGTATTCCACGCTCCTCTTCCATATCAACTATAACTCGGAGAAATTTCATGCTTATACATCTACGCGTCTTCCGTAAAAAGGGGTACAAAGTTTTCCGCTCGCGTAGTAAAGAAATAGATGAATAAGAAACACCAATTACCCTCTTATTCATTAAAATATTTATACAGTGTTTAACTAATCAAGATTCGCAGTCCTCTCTCCCCATATCGAAAACCGACACAAGACAGAAAGGCACACCGAAATTGATTAGTTAAACACTGTTTAGGCATTATGAATAAGGGGGTTTACTGTTTACAAATTCTTTAATGTTTAAATTTGACGATTCTTCAGATATACGACACGGATTCTATGCGACTCACTTTTGAGGCAGTTCATCTTTAATTTAGAATTACATGACCCGTTGAACTTTGTATCACTTACGTACTAACATTCAGAATTATTCAGAACCAACTATCATAAACGAAGACATAAGTGGATGGATAATTTTTGTGTAAATGGACGCTTTAGGACCAAAAAAAATATATTTGAGATTAAAATAATGTGAATGTTGTGCGTCTAGATAGATAATGAAATAGAAAGATTTGTTGCAATTTTATAGTGAAAAATTTGTATTAACTCAAAGGTTGTAAAATATTAGTTATTCGCTTCTTCCACTTACGTCTTCAAATATTTAAAGACTACACTTAGCAAAGTTCAGTCATGCTATAGTTTTAGAGCGACTAAAAATGTTTATACAAGCCTAAGTCCCCAGCTACCGTGGTGTAACTATACCGCGTTCCCACGGCGCGCTATCCGGCAGCAAGAGTCACGACGGCGCCGTCTTAATTGATGCTTCGAATATATCAATTATGTGCTTCTAACTGTTCCTTCATATTTGCACGTCTTTAGGTTTACGATGAGTTAGCAATAGTATTTGTCGTTACTCTGTAGCGATTGCATACATTTTTGGGTATGGTGATTTTAGTTCCGCAAGTGACCGCTAGAGGCACTGTAAAATTTTGCCGTACTAAAAATTTATGTTGTCGATATCGAGTATCGGCAAATACTATTGCTTCAAACTCATGGCAAAATGCATAGAAATCCATACTAACATTATAAGTTAAAAATAATAAATAAAATAAAAAATATGTTTATTAGGTATATATTGTTTAAAATTATAAATGCGAAACTGTTTTCTATTACATCTTTACGTCCAAACCACCGAACGAAACGAAATTTGATATGGATGGATAATTTTAGGTTTCGATCATAAAAAGGGGAAAATGTCGGCCTGTCTTGATTTGATATTTTTGTCTCATTGCTGTAATACTAAAAAATTAATTAGGTAGATACATTTTTCGAACGTTAAACCCACCACGAGTTTAAACGGCTGGACCGATTTCGATAAATTTGTACATGGAGCTAACTGATACTCTGGAGTAACACATAGGCTACTTTTTACGCGGGTAGCACCGCGGGGCAGAGCTAGTAGTAAGATAAATGTAAAAGTAAGCTGAGTTTTAACGTATTTAGTGACAGTTATTGACATTTTACCCCCGTATTCTAAGTCGGTTCCTCAACTCCACCATTTTTGAGGCTCGAGGATAAGTCAAGTGGAGGAAATCATAAGGAAAAAAACTAAGAAACTAAGAATACGGGTGTTAGTCTCCCTACACTCGAAGTTATGTTGGTAATATTTAAAAAAGTAAATGATTTAATCGCGCGGGGCCCGTACAGTTTTCCAAAACAAAAGAATCCTAATTTCTTCCCCGAAACTCGAACTATCTGCATACAAAATTACAGCGAAATCGGTTCAGCGCTGTGGACGTGAAGACAGACCGACACACATTCGCATTTATATTAGTATGAATATGCGAATATTAATACTTTTAATTCTCAATTCATAATTCAGGGTATGGGGGGCAGTGACCAGCGACCAGTGTAATTACACATTCGGGTTTTTGCGCGCCGCGGATGCGTCTGTTATTTACGAGGTAGACTTTTTCGGGTGACACACGTTGATGTGCGATAAAATGTAGAATAGACAATATTTTTAAGCGTGACGTAATGTGGGTTAATTTTATCGAAACTTCACGTACTTTAACGAAAAATTGTAAATGCAGCAAAAAACGAAATGAAGCTAAATGACAAAAAAAACAAATACCCGACTGCAGGAAGCGTTTGCGTTGAGTGTCAACGATGCGATGGAATTGGGCGTCAAAAATCCGCCAATAATATAAATACGAATCTAACGACACCTCACAATCAATCAAAACCCACCAAGCCAAACATACATACATTCATACATACATACATACATACATACATACATACATACATACATACATACATATCAGCATAAAAGTATCTTATTATCTTAGTAAGCTATCTGTTTAATAAATTTAATCGAAATCTATTTTTGAAAGCTGTACTTCCTACTAGAGGCAATTAGCGACAAGTCAGCAACTCACTTGCGACTCTTCAGATGTCGCGAGGTAACCCGTCTGCTCGCTTGCCCCCTAAAGAATTATTAAAAAAGTACTCCGAGCATAAAAAAAACCTTAAACTCTTTGCATTTACAACATTTGAGCATAAAAAATATTTTTATAGAATATTCCACATTTGCATTAAAATATCTTTTTTAAAAATTTTATGGCCTCCCTTTATCTACATAGTGATTCTACAGATTAGTATTGATGAGTCGATTGATAACTTTATAACCGACTTCAAAAAGAGGCAATTTCCCAATTTGATAATATATTTTTCGAAATTCTTTCTTATCTGCATCTACAATCACACATCAACGCGACGCCATAACGGAGTGAAACTTATTCAGTTGTCCGGAATGATTTTCTTTTTATTGGTTCTGTATGTTCGTATTGAGAAATACAGTTCGAAACTATACCTTAACTGTCTTCAGTTGCATAATATGCCCTACTACTGTCCTTAAATCGGCTTGATATATTTTAAACGGTGAATTTTTGTTTGCTCATCTTTGTAACTGGTTCCGTTACTTTGAAATCCTTTAAATATTAACACTATATCATAGCCGGGGAGGTGAGAGTGCTGTTTTTGTAGCGATTCGAGCGTCGTGGAGAACAAGTACCTTTTGTAGATTAGGTTAAACGTTGAAAAAAATTATAAAGGCGTTTTTTGTTTTAGCGGTGTGATGAGACGCTACAGCGATTACAGTTAAAAAAAAAGGATTAAAAATATATATTACCTTGTACATTTATTGGACGTTTTTAGAAAGCAAAGTCTAAATTTTTTTCAACGTGACATAATATATCTGAGAAGATTGGTTATGAAAATATGAGGCTTTATAATTCATTATTATTTCAGGCTTACCTTACATTTCAATCATCAGCGCTTTATGTAGAAGTGTTATTTGGCGTATTTTTAACACCCCCTTTCTTAAGTTTCGACAGCAGTTCGTAACTTAATAATAACTTTTTAAGAATCGAACTAAAAAATCAGATTATGTACCATAATAATCATAGACAGAATGCATGTATTCCTGAGTAAGCTACACTAGCTTACTCTGACGCGCTTGAGTAAATCCAAAATGTTCTCTTGGTTAACTTCTGGAAATATTCAAGACAAAAGTTCAAAAACAGAATTGACAATGATGACGATAACTTTGGCAAATTTGGTCAAATATTTTGACATATTTTAGGTTTGACTTAACCTTTAAGTACACGCGTTATTTTTGGTATCGTTTCGTCGCGCACGAGGCCTATAAACACCCCGATATTATTTGTCTTTTATACTCGGGATTCTTAATATTTTTATTTTATTTTTTTACCTACGGACGCTTCACACCACGTCAATCTGGCCCCGTGCTAAGTACCCGAGTGACTTGTGTTACATGTGCCAGACAACGGAATATTTAATACTTTTTATACTATACACATGTTTAAGATTTTTATTATATGATACACATATTTAATACACATCCAAGACCCAGAAACATTGAAAAACTTTTTGCTCCGTCGGCAAGATCCGAACCTGCGACCCCCGGCTTAAGCTACTGCTCTGACTAACTGAGCCACAGAGGTCATCAAATTATGGACACTCTTAGTATATCGATGGTTAAGAACCAAATTCTGCTTTCTACTTTTTTCGATTATTGGTTTCTTATTTAGTTCTACTAACAAAATATTGTTCTTCTCGTTATTTGTAATAAAACATGCGGTGACCAGTAATAAAGTGTAGTATTTTATAAGAATATTGTGCGTATAAATAATCCGTAACTATAATATTAAATTTATATTAAGTTTCTTTCCTCCCCTGTAAAATTGAGATTTTGTAGACACCAGTATTTGGTTCTTAACCGTCGATATATACACTTTATTTGTGGGACACTCGATGAGCGTGGAGCGACTTGCCGGCGCCGGCGCTAGCCTTCCCCACGTCACCCCACGTCACCGCCGCGTCACCCCCGTGTCACACCGCGTCACCACCGCGTCACCCCACCTCACCCCGCGTCACCCCCGTGTCACCCCGCGTAACCCCGCGTCACCCCACCTCACCCCGCGTCACCACCGCTATCGCCATTCGTACGAAGTGACCATTCTACAACGCTGAAAATGGGATAAAATGCTGAGAAAAAATGTACACCTTATTGTTTGTTTTGTAGACTCTACTATAATACCTTAGCCATATAAAAAGAGAGAATCACACAATACTTCTCACTTTTTTTAGAACACGCGTTTTTTACAATAACAATACAGTGAAATATAGGTTGTAAAAAAGTAAGTGATAATACTTTAGGGTGTGTATGTATTCCTTATTTTGAGTTTACTGTGAAAGTGGCAGCGCTGACAGAAAGAATTTTTTTTTGTGATTTGTATGGACAAGCGTCCCAGCGATATGAGGTTACCCATACAAACACAAAAAAATATTCGCTTTCAGCGCTGCACTTTTACAGTAAACTCTACATACGAGACACAAACGAACCTTAAAGTTTTATAACTTACTATTACTACACCCTGTATATTACCAGAGATTATATTGTGTTGATATCAGATTTCCTCGAGTTTTAACAGCCAGTCATAATAAAACAGTTGTGTGGAGTACGAACGTGGATTTAGCTTTTTATAAAAATTTAGTATTTACAGTACACGTATTTTACATAATTTATGGCCACAAAAGTAAGATCTTCCAACTTAGCGAGGTGTTATGCTCGGTCACGACGAAGCTAGAAGCCCACGTGGATTGACTTCAGCTGCTGTAATAATAGAGCCGGATTTAGAAATCTTCGATAGCGCGATGCAGGATGGTAGCGCTAATCTTGGGTACCTCCACAATCTGACCCTTTCGTACTCGCAGATATTTTCCCCTATTACGCTAAGGTTAAAACTATCACGCTCCTAGCATGTTGTCGTAGTATACGAGCGGTAACTGCTGCGGCGCGTCGTTCTCGCCTTTTCTCTTCTTACCCAGAGGATATCTCTTCGACTTTATGTTCAGATGTACCTGAAAAATTATTATAGAATAATAATAATAAGTTTATTTTTGCAACACAAATTTACAAATACAGTTATAAGTAGGATCTTACAAATACAATAAATTTACAAACTGTACAAACTAGAAACTATGTGGAGAAAATCATTGGTACAATTACTTTCAATATTATGTTAGGTGTAACAGTGTAATGATGTAATCTATACAGTAAGCGAATGTCAGTGCATCTGTATAATCAGCTATAAAACATCTCACAACATGCTAAATACATTTTGAGGTTACAAAGAAAAGAGTTCAAAAAACAAAAATAAACACAGCAATGTTACACCTACATAACGAACTCGGTATCTTACTTATTAAACAAGAATAATATTTAATATATTTTTTTTTTGGTCATTTGGCCGGTTTACGTCAGGTTAACGTTACACGTGATCTATCAGCTGGGTTTGACAAAATCCTACATACAGTTCCAAAGAATCGACACACAAGACGAGATAATACCAGACGGTGGTGCTTGTAGAGGTTGGACTGCTGGGAGAAGGTGGGCCACAACTCTAGATGAACGGCCGCTCGCCCGTGTGCGAACGGATGTGTGACTCCAGCTGCACCCTCGTGTGGACAGTGGACATATGACACGAGACAATACAGACCTGGCGGTGGTGCTTGTAGAGGTTGGACTGCTGGGAGAAGGTGGTGGGGCAGAACTCGCAGATGAACGGTCGCTCACCCGTGTGCGAGCGGATGTGTGACTCCAGCTGCACCCTCGTCTGAACGGAAATTAAGTAATTAACAATCTAAAATCAGAAACCCTGACTCCAGGAACCGTTGCAGTTTAAGCAATGCAACATTCGAATTAAGCGCCAAAAATCTGATATTTTTATATATTTTGATATATCTATAACCTGTGCGAACTTAACTAGGCACATGAATTTGACAAAGTCATTTTGGAAAAAATGTAAATAAACATAACAAAATGTCCAAAAACAGCAACAGAAAACTAGCTTGCTGTTTTTGGACATTTTGTTATGTTTTTTTTCCAAAATGAATTAGCCAAAGTCATGTGCCTAGTTAAGTCGCCCGGGTGATAGTGTAACGCTCACAGTAAATACGAATCTAACGACACCTCCCAAGCCAAAATCCATCACGCCGTTTTGCCTGCAGAGCGTGCTAAAATGTATGTAACATACACTTAAAAACATAACCCTCCTTCTGGCGCAGTCGGGTAGAAACACTTTGACTGCAGCACTCAGAGACAAATATTAATTACTAACAGATAGTCCAAATCAGTTGTGCGCCACATTTGTTGTATACTCCCTGTCGCGTCACTGTCACACGAATAAAATAATAAGAAGTTGTGTATCCACAAGCGCACACATAGGGCCACGCGCACCACTGAGTTGATCTGTACTATTTTATAATAAAGATAATATAAAGCTGAACAGTTCCAAAACTTTCAGCACTATTGTATGTCCTTGTTTACGTTCATGAATAATATTTATTATATATTTTAATAATTTTGTGTATTTTTATAATGTTCTGACTTCAAAATAATTATTTGATTTAATTTTTATTGTTTTTTTCATGTGTGCGATAGTATTTTGTATTTTATGTTTGTATTTTTAATAGTACCTAACCTATGTAGTGTATTATTGATAATACAATATGATCTATGTTTAAATTATTTTATTAACTTTTTAAAAGATTTTATTTTATAGCAAGATGTAATAACCTGTTATTTAAAGTACAATTAATCTTATATTTTTATTGCAATATATTTAAATGACAGTGAATTATTGTAACTTTTGTTGGTTATGCGTAGTAAGTGAATAAATAAATTAAGCGGCCTTTTGAGAGTTACGTCAAATTTAGTTCTTTTTCTACCCACCGCGGCGCTTTAAATCGGCACAAAAAAGCGCGAATATTTTAAAAGGTATCATCGGTCCATTTATTATTATATTTTTATAGTTATATTCGATTTAATTTTCTATCATTCAAATGACATGGACATGCGCAATAAAGGATTTGGGCAATACAAAAATTTAAACGAATATAACTTATATGGCTGTCAGTGACTGTAACACAAAACTTACAGGGAACCCCTTCCCGCAGTGATGGCAGATCTTGTTGTTGGGTCGTCCCTTGTGCACGTTACGGACGTGCTGCTCCAGACCAACGCGGTTCTTGGACGGCTGCAAAAAATATTTTTGGTGTCTATTATGCGTTCGATTAATATTGTCGCTAGCGGTTATTTACCCTTTGTCAAAAGACTTCGTCATTTCCATACAAAACACGACTGTCAACAAAGTGTTGACAATTGGTTGACAATCGCGGTTTTTAACACATGGTTAACAACCAATACCGCCAATCTGCCGTCCTCAAGCTAAAATGCTGCTATGTAAAGAATGGTTAACAACCAATACCGCCAATCTGCCGTCCTCAAGCTAAAATGCTGCTATGTAAAGAAGGTACTTTTTGAGTTATAAGCAAAAAACACGCGTTGCAATGTAAGGAATTGTATATATAACGACAATATTAATGTTGATAACTCCATGACTATAAAAGCTATAAGAATGTTGGTAATACACGTCGATAGAGTTTTTTTTTTCATCATGATGGCATCAAAATATCAAAATGCTGGTTAACGGCTTTTAAGCTTGAGGACGGCAGCAATGTTGAGCGAATGCCTAATAGAAATGACAAGTTTTAGGACTAAGTTTATTGTAAATTGGTGTTGAGGCGGTTAAAGTTTTTGGTAAGACTAGGTT
>JAOTAV010029292.1:0-20535 GCA_026546445.1 Cyclargus thomasi
TAGTAAAGATAAAACGTCAATACAGTCAGAGTCAAGTCAGTCCATTTAGTAAAGCGGTAGAAGCTTTACTAAAATTTTGGATGGAGTTTTGGAGGGTAACACAAAATAGCAAGTTTCTTGAATTTGTATCACTTGTCCACACTTGTGCATAACAACGAATGTTCAATATTCGATATCCTACTATTATCACACATTAAAAACCGAAATAACACAAATTTGACAAAAAATACAAAACTCACAACGTCTCTCTCTGAAATCCCCGCCAAAACTCCCAGAATAAAGTATATGTTATTGGCATGATATTTTCTTATTTTTTTGAAATTAGGTATACTAACTTGTGAGTTAGTATACCTAAAATGTTGTGAACATTATAGGTAAACTAAAATAGATGCTAACAATAATTACAAAATAAAGTTATAAAAAGAAAAACATTCCCAGGTTGTCCCCATCTGGCAGAGTACCGAGCAAACTGATAGCATTGACTCGTTGGACGGTGATTGCTATCCGTTGTGCCAGGTAGCTCCTGGCACTGGGGTCTCGGGTGGCTTCCATAAGCTTTTTGAAAATCCGCCCCCGGACCCCGCGACTCACGAGCTAGAGTTTAAACCTCAAAGGGTTCAAATCGGCATTAGTTTTTTTCATTGACTATTATCATAGAATCTTCTGTAAAAAACTCTACAGGTAGAGTTGGACAGGATGTGATGAAATGTTTTGTATTTGTTTTGCTCAAATTGTGATATTTTAATAGTATCTACTGTCTCCCACTCTAGACTAACATTGACCACGCTGAGGTTTGACTTAATACTTAACGATGAATAACATTATGGTAACGTTGCTGAAATTTAAACTAAATTGTTGTTTTTCCGCCTTTAGTTGGACATAGACATGGCTATTTAACTGTAGCGCCATTAATAAAATATGCTGTCATATGTCAAATTTGGGTGTGTTCCTTTCTTTATAATAATTTATTGGCAATTGAGTCACAATATCCACAGAATTTGTAGTAGCATTGGTAACATCCCAGTGACATCTTACTGGCCAACATTAGATTAGTCAAGAACAGTCAAGAACGTCATTAAGTAGTACGTAGTAATCTATGAACGTCATTCTATCCAGTTAACAACATAATATTATACTCTTTAATTGTGGTTATCAGTTATTTTGTCAGCTGGAAACATAGTCATGTGTGGAGCCCACGTTTTATTTTGCCAAATTGAATTTAGTGGATATACACTTAGACTGTGAATATTTTCGAAAAATGGAAAGCAGTTGGTTTCAATTAATTGGACGACCTAAATTTGTCGTTGCTCCTATGGTGGATGCCAGCGAGTTAGCCTGGCGTTGTTTGTGTAGAAGACATGGTGCCACATTATGTTATACTCCGATGCTGCACAGCAATGTTTTTATAAAAGATCCAAAATATAGAAAAGAAAATTTTACAACATGTGAAGGAGACCGCCCCTTAATTGTTCAGGTATAGCATTAACAAGCAAAACATCGCCACAAATTAAAAATCAAGCTCACCTGAAAAGTTGCCTTTGAAAACGTTCACGCTTACCAAAACATACATAATAGGGATGTCGGCAAGGTCAAAAAATTGAGATATAATGGTAAAAAATAAGTATGTCCCGAATTTCAGCTTAATAACTTTTATATATTTTATGTAATAAGCCTTCAAAGTTGAGCAGGCAAGTTAATTCTTTTAGTGCTACAATTTTCTAATATTTATATACCATTCGATAAATAAGGTAATTAACAACAACATTTGTTATGAAACCACTATCATGAAAGCAATATTAAGCATAGTTATCAAACAGACTCTTCCCACGGTGCGTACAAACTGCCTAGAGGTGATGTCATAACATACTATCCTTTTGTATGGAGCGTTTTACAAAGGTCAATTTTATGTGAATTTTAAATTGCCATATCTTTGAGACAATTTAAGCTATAGGTGTCATTCTTCAACCAATATTTCTATTTTTGGGAAGTCTTTTATAACCAATAACAATAAAATAATATTTGACTAGCCTATTATCTTTAAAAAAATTATAATCTTCGTGCTAAAATTATAATCATCGTGCTATTCTCGAGTCTTAGGGTAATAATGCTTAAGTAAAACTGCACAGAAAAGAAAAACAGGTTGTAACATGGAATATTTTAAAAGGTTGCTTTTTGATCCTTGTGACATGCTGTAACAACTCATAAAATTCAAGTAAAATGACCACTACAAACCAGACAATTAGTTTTAGTTCATACTAACATTGGTGTAGTGACCAATGCCACCACTGCTTTATATCTGAAAGCCACTCTTTGTCATTACATATTATTTAGGGGATTAGGGGCCTGTTTCACCCCTTACTGAAAAAATTTCTGTTAGGTTATACACAACTGTTTTGACAGATTCCCCATAAAACAACACTTTTAAACAGGTATTCAAAATTACATTATTGAAAACATCACATAGTTTCTTGCTTTTACCAAATGGTAAGAACAGGAAACTAGATGATGTTGATATTGTGGATGAGAGTTAATTAATATTAAACACTGAGTGAATGTTTAGTTGCTGACTGACAAGTGCAATATTGAAATAGTTTGTTTTATGTTTTTTCCCGTTCTCATGGAAGTGACCTTAGTCTTAATGAGAATAAAGTTCTTTAAACTTAAACCTATAAAATAAACTTGGGGATAGAGTACCTCTAAGTGGTGAAACAGGCCCTAAATGCTATTTTATAATTTGAAATATATTTCATGTACATGTTTTCAGTTTTGCGGAAATGATCCCGAAATTATGGCAGCAGCTGCAAAATTAGTGGAGAAACATTGTGATGCTATTGATATCAATCTCGGGTGCCCACAGCAAATTGCTAAAAGAGGGAGATATGGTTCATTCTTGCAAGATGAATGGGAACTATTGAAGAAAATAGGTACTAAGAAAAATTTTTTATTGTAGTAAAGTCTTAAGTTTTCTATAATTTCCTATTTTTCATTTAGTGTATTTCAATTTTTTCAGTTACAACAATGTCTAACGCAGTATCAATACCAATAACTTGTAAAGTTAGAATATTTGAAAGTATTGATAAATCAATACAGTATGCAAAAATGTTACAAGATGCAGGATGTAAATTGTTAACTGTGCATGGTAGAACAAGAGAACAGAAGGGACCACTCACAGGTATAGCTAGTTGGAAACATATCAAAGCCATTAGGTTAGTGAATTAAATTATCACATTATTAAGACTAATGTACTGATGAAATAAATTGGATTAAGGATCTTTGATTTGTTTTTCTATATCCTTCCAAAATATTGTTTGTAACTCATTTTTCAGGTTTTTAATAATATGTTTATATTTCAGAGAATCAGTCACTGTTCCAATGTTTGCAAATGGCAATATTCAATGCTTGGAGGATGTGTACAGATGTATAGATTACACCAAAGTGGATGGTGTTATGTCTGCAGAAGGAAACCTCACCAATCCAGCTATTTTTGCTGGAGTGAATCCTGTTTCATGGGAAATTGCCCTGGAATATTTAGATTTAGTTGACCAATATCCTTGTCCTATGTCATACATAAGAGGCCATTTATTTAAAATATTCCATAAGGTGTAAGTAAAGTAACATCATTTCTCAGTCTTTATGATTTTAGAACAGTAAATAAATACATCTGACATAATTGTTTAGTAACGGTTATACTAAAAACATTTTAATTCAAGACATGACTTTATTTTTATTTGTGTTTTTTATGTAGTTGCTAATAAATGAATACAAAAATGTTTTGTTGGTTATTTCAGGTTTACTATATCAAGTAATAATGAGGAAAGGGAAATATTGGCTACAGCTACATGTATGGATAATTTTAGAGAGGTTTGCCATAGAATAAAGAACAAGTATTTACCATATCATGAAGGGATATTACAATTTGAAGATACAGAAAATGTGTTAAGACAAGGGTATAATCTAATTTTACCCCCTTGGATTTGTCAGCCTTATGTCAGAATTTCTCCTGAAGAGCACATTCAGAAGATGGATAACTGTAGGCAAAAGGTAAATACCAAATAAAACATTTTATTAACCGACTTCCAAAAACGAGGAGGCTGTTTTTTTGCTCTTATCTTAATGATAAAAATGTTGCAACTGCCTATTTGAGATAAATCTAGTTGCATACTTCTTTACATATAATTTGCTATATCGAATACCGTGGAAGTGTTTGCTAGTTAAAATTACACATACACCCTTTATTTTTTTAAAACTAATCTTACAAAATTCTTAATTCTACTGCCTTTATTCTATGTTCTGACATGTTTATCCTGATATAGGACAGCTGTGCTGAGAAAAGAGAACATGAGGACTCTGAGGGAAATCCTATATCTAGGAAGAAAATGAAAAAGCTAAGAAGAATTATGAGAAGACCTATCAAACCAGATGGAGAACACCAGGCTGGGCGGACTGGCGAGCTGTGTAATAGTAACGGCTGCGGTAATCCTCTTGTAAGTCTTTTTTTTTCTTCGTTTTTTGACATGTTATTCAACAGATGAGTCCGCAAAAATGATACAATGCTTATCTAATTTAAGTGGACAGTGTAGCAAATGGACCACATAAAGGCAGCTAACATACACAAACCCTTACCTAGAGTTATAGTTTTATAGAATATTGTTAAAAGGCCTAAATTTCAATCAAATGTTGATTTGAAATTATTGGAACATTTTTGTTTTGTAAGTCACGTAAATAAAAATATCTATGATAAATAATAATTACAAAACAAAAACATAGAGGCCTAATTCTTTGGCATTTCCACAACATACAACTGTGGGAATATGCGGTATTCGGGATATCGCGCTATCGAAGTTTTCGAAACACGGCGGTATACATATGAAATGTATCAAGCTTCGGCCTGACCGAGTATAACACCTCTCTCGGTCAGAAGATCTTCCTTTGGCCACCACATACACACTAACACTGAAAATTCTCTAAGGGTTTAGACTTAATGTCTGGTTTACACATATTAAGTAGATACGTAGGTAATAGTTAACTACTTATTTGCTTAATACGTGTAAACCAGACATTAGGGAACGAAAAAAGTTAATCAATCATTTATTTATTGCGCGTTAACGCCCTTTGTATGGAATCCATTTGCTATACTGTCCTCGACTTGCCTTTTCAACGCCTAAAGTTAACGTTCCGATCCTCGCTACAAGCAAACGCGACAAAAAAATAAATATTTAATAGAATGCCACTTTATGTGATAAGCAATAGGTTTCATTTTCTAATGTCATTTCTCTAGCTACCCATGACACGGCGTTGTAGCCGTGCAGTAAGTTGTACAGAACCAAATGCAACCTATACCTTATGTTATGGCATTTCGACGGTTAAGAACCAAATACTGCTTCTCTACAAAATCTCAATTTTACAGGAGAGGAAAAAATATCCAGTTATTGTTTTTAATATAAGCAAACATTTTCAAAATAGCAATGTATTTAGCAGTTAATAAACAAGTATATAATCAACAGTTAATAAACAAAATATAAAAACTCGATTTGATGTAGAAAATCGCTTTATTTTTGAACATAATTAAGCGACTTACAAAAACGAGGAGGTTATATGTTCGGCTGTGGATTTTATTTTTCTTTTTTTATGTATGTTCAACCATTGCTCCGCCGTTTGTGAACCGATTTTCAAAATTTTTTATTTGTTGTATAGGGTATTGTTCCGAATAGGTCTCATGTTCACCATAGTTGTGGCTGATGATGGGAACTATGAATAATCGAGGGAACTCCTCATTTTGTATTAGTTATTAAGTGTCTGGCAGGTTTTGTGAACCTTAATAAAAAAAAAATTGTATGGAAACATATGGTGGGAATATGTAGAACGAATAAAATAAAGTAATAACTAATTTATATTCAAAACTAGTAACACCCCGCGGCGATACCCGTGGCTTAGTCAAGATTAAAAAGTACTCTGAATTAGCATTCAGGATACCAGCTAGCCCCATGCCAAATTTAATCGAAATCGTTCAGGCATTTAAACGTGAAGAACAAACATCACACTCACAAATCCACAAAGTTACAAACTTTTGAATTTATAATATAAGTAAGATAATATATTTGGCGTGGGGGAGCCATGCTTGTGAGCCAAAGTTTCGACGGCCTTACAGAAAACTGGTGTGTGGCGTTGTGCTGTGTTTCGTCCAGTAAGTGAGTTTACCGGTGGCCCAACTCCCCTAATCCCATTCCCAGGCGCGTGCGCTCCATACTGGCTGAAAAGCAGTTAGTTGCTTGCCATATGAACTTGGGCGTCTTGTTTGTACAAAAGTCCCTTTTACGAAAGAAAAATTTTAATTATTAGTACAATTAAACCCGACGGACGTTGTTCTGCCGGTCTTTTACAGGATGAGTACCTCGCCGTACACTCATTAGAATAATCCTGTGCCTGCACTGACCATTCCCTATTCTTTCATAAAAAGGTCGGCAATGGACGTGCTACTCTTCAGATGTTACGAGTGTCTCCATAGACACTCGTAACATGCCCATGCAGCAGTTGCTTTCCATATCCTAGTTCTCTATTGGTATAGGCATTTTAATTTTGGATAACTAAAAAGGGTTAAATAATAATTATTTTTAACAAAAAATTAAAATCGACTTCATCACATCAGCCTATTTTCGTACATAATCTTCATGCTGATGCCTCACCGAATTCTAAAACAGGCACTATTAAAAGAATAAATATTATTTAATACTTTTTAGTTTCTTTTTTATTATTTTTGTTTTTTCTTTTGGAAGTCGGTTTTAATTTTTTGTTACTCTCTATAATGTCGTTATAAATTTAATAAATTGATTTCATTTTTCTTCCAGAATCCCGTTTCTATATCCCGAACGTAGATAGCACTTGTTTCCATAATGTAGTTAGTCGCTATCATAGACCAATTATTATAATCATATAAGGTGTAATTCCTGTATGGTCGCTATCACCAGCAACATAAAGCGTTCGTTTAATAATTGAACTTAGCAGTTATTGGTTTATCTTGATAATGTTAAAAATAATGCGTTATCGATATTTTATGTCTTTGACAACTGATAAGCAAAATTTTGTTTTGTTGTTTGGCAAAAACCAAAAATCGAAATGAAGTAAATAGCAGTATTTGGTTCTTAACCGTCGGGCATTTTATTTTCTATACGCTTGCCGTGTGTTAACTTAAAAGACTGATTATTACAAACATTTCAGGGAGGCAAGTGCGTTTATCAACTGTGTAAGAAATGCTGTCGAAATAAATGTTTTCAAGAGGAGCTGGACTGCGCGGGGCACAGGATTCTTGTGCACACGCGTCGTGAGATGGCCAGAAAGTATGCTTCGTAAAGCTCACGCCATATATACAAACCATAATTTATTCGGTACCAAACTTGAAATATTACAATTAAGTATGTTTCATGTAAATATGAATGTATGTAAAGTAATCTAAGTGCAGGATGTTAATTTTTTACATGTATATTAAAATATTTTATTACATGTTTACTGTTTTCTTACTGTACCCTGAGCAATTTTACACATTCATGCTTCATTCGTTTATGGCTAACCCTATTACGAACACCCTATAAACCTTAACTATTTCTACGTATTATAAAATCGATATTTTGCCGCCGACCTACTTCTATTCGGGTGCGCGCGCAAACTTTCATACAAATAGTGCCTTATAGTTTCTAAAAATAACAAAATACGTGTTCGATTATTAATTGGATCAAATGCACAAATGTTGCGCCACAAATCAAAGGAAAATACCGCAGCGGCGGTTGAACGGTCTGCAGCTTCCCCTCAACTGGTACCAAGTGACGTGCTGGCTCGTGATCGTGGGCACGGCGATCGTAAACTTCGTCGTCCTGATTAACATACAGTTTCACGAGTTACGAGTAGCATCCTTTGTAATTTACGCCGTCTTGTACTCGTGTCACTTGATATCGCACGTCGCCGCGCTGCTGTTAGATCCAGCGGAGGAGGATCTACGAAAAATGGAGTTGAACACCATCCCCGAGTTTGACCGCTCGCTCCACGCCCATGTCATAGAAAACGGCAGGTGTCATCTGTGCAACATAAACACGACCAACAAGAAGACGAAACACTGCGGCCTCTGCAACAAATGCGTTTACCACTTCGATCACCACTGCAAATGGCTAAACAACTGCGTGGGGAGAAGAAATTATACGGCGTTCGTTATATGCGTCACTTCGGCTCTCCTGCTGTCCGTCTATACTACCTCCTTGTGCTTAGTAGATGTTATATTTTTCTTCACGAACACGGGACACTTAAACGAAAACGCACAGACCTACATCGGGTGCCCGACGATAGCTAGGTTTCTTATTCCGAAATATTGTCCGAGATCAATAGCGTTCCTAACTTTTTTAATTGTGGTCGGCTTGTCCGGTTTTGTAATCGCATGTGCTCTCCTACATTTGCTGTGTTTTCATATTTACATAGCGGTTTTAGGAGTTTCGACGTACGAATATATCGTCCAAAACAGTAATCAAGACGCGCAGCACAAATGTAACATGGGAACGTTTTACTTTATACGGAAAAAGGGGAAGGAGCCGGCCAGCAGCGGCCCCAATGAGAACGTATCTGTGATAGACTCCGGTGTTAGTAACTTAATAAGTATCTTGATCAATAAGGAAATTGTTAAGACGAAGAACAAGTATGGACCGGATCGAAACAAAATATATCCCGGCGACGAAAGCATTATAAGCTAACACAACAAACTTTTATTGAGACCAAAGTTTTTTAAAATATTTTTTGCAATATATGTGTAATTTATAGCTACAATTTTATTTCACTTCAACACTATTAATCTTTATTATGCAGTACCATGGTAACCCACAAGTCAGACATTTTGAGAAAAACGATGCTAAAGTTTAGATAATTTATGTTAGATCAAGAGCTCTCACATTTTTTCAAATGATAATATTTTATGGCACCTACCACTTTTTTGAGAAACGTTCCTTATCTAGAGGAGATTTCAGCTAGGTGCATAACTCGGTTTTCGATTTTTTGTGGGTTAACATGGTATTGCATATTAGCGTCCATTCATGGTGTATGGAAACAGAAAACATGTTATTTAGACAATTTGTATAAGAGTCCAGACAAGAGCAATTAGTCTCCCAGTCAATTAATTTAAAAACCATCACGAATGAATATATGTATAATAGGGGAAATTGAAAGAGAGCCAGTTAACGGAACTACGTAATTTGATCGGAATACGTCAATTGCATGTAAGTCGTGATCTATCGGTTGAGTTTGACATAACCCGACCAAATTACTTAGATCCACGATCTGTATCTGTTTTAATTTCTCTGATTTACAATATTGAAACAAGGAACAGTCATTTATAAAATAATATTTATTAATTTATTGAAAAGAATACAATAGATAGTTGATATAGGTAAATGTACACAAATATTTAGTTACAATTACTCTCAAAATAACTGCCTAAGAACCAAACAAACTCCCCACACTTTATCCATATGAAGATAAACATTAAAAATTTCTCCCTTCTCGACCTTAACTGCTACTCCAAATATAACAACTGGGCACCTTACAATATTTTTTATGTAAAATAAATTTTTTAGACAACATAAGTTTCAGATAAAATTAATTATGATGCAAATTTGGTAAATATTGTTTAATAAAATTTTTCCACAATGAGACACATCAATGCTAGTCAAAATGAAATGTGCATAGTAATGATGACATTGGCACACATCAAAAGATCTTACAGAGCAAGGTGCACAGTTACTTTGGAATGATTCTTAACAATTAAATATATTTAGTCCCGCCTGCGACGACGATTCTGTTCCTCCTGAAATTAAAACAAAAAAGATTAGACATGATTAACATTTTTATAGCACTTTATATGATATGGAAAAATCATATTACATAGATATTTCATACCAAAACAGAGAAATTCTTTTTTTATTAAATTTGTTTTAAAAATGTAGGCCAACATGACTGGTGACATGGATATATAATATATTGTCTCTGTCTCTGAATTACGCCCAAAACATCCAGGCCATCTACATCTATTCCATCCATTCAAATAATATTAAGAGGCCTATTTTATTCTGTTATTTGAATGGATGGAATATTTATACTGCACATAACTATTCTAGTTTGCAGTTTTTCATTATGTCACATGACATTTTCAATATGCCAGACAAAGAAAATAGACATTGTATAGTTATTTGTTGTATAAACATTTTTATTAGTAAGACCGTTAATTAATATCAATTGTGCATACCTTCTGTGTTAAAATGATGAGCAGTCTTCTGAACATTCCAATGAAGTCAATGAACAATTCCAATGCATGTGATACAAAGTCCTTACTGCCCATCCGGCGTTTCTCAATGATCAGTTGTGTGTCGAAGAGAACAAAACCACACATCAGCATCAATCCAAGGTACAGGTGAGCCTTAAAATAAAGTGTATTTACATACAATGCTTAATTACAACTATTTAATGTGTTAATATTTAAAGCTTAAATCAAAGGTTGACTCTTATCTAATCAGTGGAAATTTACGATTTTTTAAACCACTAAAAATTTAACAGTAATAACTTGTAATTATACATTAAGATAAAAAATTACCTGATATAAGAAGTGTGACTGCATGAAGATGTTGACAAGGGTCATCAGGGACATTGATGTGAACAACGTCATAAGGGTTCCTCCAAGGAACAGCCAAGATCCCCTCTCAGCCAACATAGCAGCAATGGAGAAGCAGACAAACACCAGTGTAGTTCCCAGGATGGCCGTTACAATGATAGATGGGTCAATAATGCTAACATATTCCATAAGAGGACCCAAACCCATACCTGATGAAAGTAAAAACATAAAATAAAGATTACACCTGAAGCAAATTGTAAAATAGTATGATTAATAATATAGAAGCTCATTGTAATAATACTTTTTCTCCTTAGTGTAGTAATATTAACAAAGATGTCATTATTAAAGATAATTCATTTAAAATAAAACATAATATTGCTAATTTAGAAAAGTTCCAACAGTTTATAATTTAGTTACCTGATGTTAAGCCAAAGCCTAGTAAATATCCAAGACGAAGGCCTGTATTTTTTCCATTGTCTGGAGTGGCAATCAGCATTAACATTAGACCAGCTCCAATGATTGTGGAGAGCAGACCTGCTTGAAACCTTGTGTACATGTCGACATACACACCAGCGGATGCCGCTCCGCATGTCATCATGAGGGTGGCATATACATTTTTGAGATGTTGCCGAACAGGTGGTTCTCTATAAAAGGAAAATAAGTTTTTAAATATAAAAAAAAATAAAATATATACATAAAGATTAGTTTTTAAGTAATATACTTTGGTTACCATGACAGTGCAAATAAAATTCATGAAATTAACACAGTAATGTTGGTACATGTTATAATTTTTACAATAACTCAGACATTGCCAGTTATAAAATAAACCTATTTGGTTCAAAGAATTTATTTATTTTAAAATGAATACTTGGACAATATTTTTCTCCACTTTTTAATGAATGCAAAAAGGCATTAACTGTAATATTTATTGTATAATCTTCTAAATGTTCAAGGAAATTTTACATTTCATTGTTAATTCGTCCTAAACTTTAAATGTTGCATTTATATTAGTAAACATTTCAAAACTAAAGATAGTAGATAGAAGCATACTTAGATATTATGTTATAGATTAGAATCAATTACTCCTCCAAAGCCCTTGGGGCTTACAAATGATTGAAAAGACTTGTCTTTTATCAATTTAATTGCAAATAACATACAAACAAAGGCGATGATAATCATATTTTATAATACGTGCTATGGAAACTTGTGACGTAAATGTTCTAGAAAAACAAGTTCTTCAGGAAACATCCTACAAAAATTTTCCTTAAAATATTACATTATTATGATGCTATAGGATCAAAGAAATGATTGATAGAATATTAATAAGTATTTTAGAGACCTAAAATACTATTTTTACTTACAAACGGTTTTGAAAGCTGTTGATAAACGTCTGTAGGTTCGGAGTCATGATGAGTGGAGCTTCTTCCAAGTTACTTAGAAAGGAAAATAGTGTCGATAATATTTCTTTGCACAAAACACGGCTCACGAGATGCAATTTCTAAAAAAATCACAGTTCACAGCAATGATGCAATTGTTCTCAATAAAATCAGTAAAAATGTCGACCAATAGACAGAGACCAAATTTCATGAAACGATGACAAACTATTTTTTTTCATTTAAAGGTAGGCAAAGAGTAGCCCACAGACTACTTAGGGATACTGTGTGCGAGAGTGTGAGAATCTCGCGGCTCGCCCGAGAGCTCTCGGCGAGAGTGTACAGCCTCCGTTAGACATAGTCGTGGTGTGATAACATATAAAAATTAAAAAATAAATAAATAAGGAGTTTCAGCGGGATGTGAAAAAATGATATTGTGTTTTTGTATTTCTTCGCTAAATTTTTGTAGTTTCAGGTTTTAATGCATCATAGTGGTAGAATATCAACTACTATATATGCATTAACATGTACAAGTGTGGGCAAGTGATACAACTTCAAGAAACGTGCTATTTTATGTATCCCTCCAAAACTCCGATTCGAAGTTTCAGTAAAGCGTACCTCGACTTCGACTAGACTTTAGACTTGACGATATTATGTAACGTTCCTAAAAATAATATTGGAACAAGGAAATTGATTTCCCGCCTTTACTTGACACTGGTCATGGTTATATAGCCGCAGCGCCATATAAAGAAGATAAAAGTAAAAAATGACACATGACACACTTCTAAAACATAACCTAAAATTTGTTCAAAACATTGTTGGGAATGGGGATCATGTTGCGAACTATGGTACAGCCAATAAATTAAAATCTAAAGTTTTATGTTTAGTTTTTTGAGAAAAACAAAGAATTATAAAGTACAAAAATGGGTAAAAAAACAAAAGTAGGAAAACAGCGGAAAGATAAATATTACCAGTTAGCTAAAGAAACAGGTATTTATTTTACTTTTTAGCACATGTTGTGTATTGTACTTGGTGTAATTGATCAATTTGTTCCTGAATCCAGAAAAATACTTTTGCTGTTACACATTGCACAATAGTTTTCTTTAGTTTGCAATTAAAAAAATGTATACTGGTACTTTCAGGTTACAGATCCCGTGCGGCCTTTAAGCTAATCCAACTTAATAGGAAATTCGGATTCCTACAGAAATCAAGAGTATGCATCGATTTATGTGCCGCGCCCGGAGGATGGATGCAGGTGGCGCATCAAAACATGCCCCTATCTAGCATTGTAATTGGTATAGATTTGTTTCCGATTAAACAAGTACCAGGTTGTATAAGTATAACTGAAGACATCACCACAGAAAAATGTAAAACCGCCATTAAAAAAGAGATTAAAACTTGGAAAGCTGATGTGGTGTTGAACGATGGTGCACCAAATGTAGGTTTGAACTGGATTCATGATGCCTATCAACAGACATGCCTAACCTTGAGCGCTTTAAAACTAGCGACGCATTTCCTAAGAGAAGGAGGATGGTTTGTTACAAAAGTGTTTAGATCGAAAGATTACCATGCATTACTGTGGGTTTTAAAACAATTTTTCAAAAAGGTTCATGCAACAAAGCCCCAAGCCTCACGTAATGAATCATCTGAAATATTTGTTGTATGTCAGGGCTACATAGCACCTGACAGCATAGATCCTAAACTCTTAGATCCCAAGTATGTGTTTGAGGATCTGGAAATTGTGAAGAAGCAGCGACTCAATTTGTTACACCCCGAGAAGCAGAAGAAACCTAAAGCTGAGGGTTACAAAGAAAATGATTATACCTCATACCACAAAATTACAACATCAGAACTTCTGGAACAAGAAGATCCTATTGATATGCTGCAGGGTGCCTCTGAGGTGAGTTTCACCATGAATTTTGGAGATCAAATAAATAAACTAAAGCATTTACATATTTACTTACAAAAGTATTTGTTATTTTAGATTGTCATTGATGATAAAGAAATTGAAACCCACCCAAGAACAACACCAGAAATAAAAGAATGCTGTAAAGATATTAAAGTTCTTGGCAGAAAGGATGTGAAGGCTATATTGAGTTGGTTAAAACATTTAAAGGATTGGAAGACATCATTGAATAAGGAAGAGGTAATTTGAACATACATATACAATTTTAATTATTCAATCATAATATATATTCAATCATTCTTAATTTTTAGGGTTAAGTAGTTTTAGTACCTAAAGGGTAAAAACTGTATTAAGATGTCTGACCATTTGTCTGACTCCAGGTTGTATCTCAAGAATGGTCCTAGCTAGAGAGTTAAAATTTTCACAGAATATATTGAATGAATCTTCATTGCCTCTATAACAAATACAAGAAACAAAAAAAATGAAATCTTTAAGAAGAGCTCTCATATAACAAACATGTTTTTACCCGGTTTGTTCCTATTGATACTAGATAGCGTCGCAGTATGTCTACATTGCGCTATCGCTTAATACAACTTGATTATTTAAAGCTGTTTAGCTTTTGAACACATGTTTCCTCAATTTTTCGCTCTCTACTAGTATAGAATTCTTTGTGCCCTTAGAAAAACTGACCAAGTTTAAATTTGAGTCACTTGCACTTGGCCAGTTTTTCTAATATTACTCATTATTAATATTACTCATTATAAATTAAGCTAATTTTATTTTAATATCACATATCATACAGGAACCAGAAAAATCTGAAGGGCATGAGGGGGAAAAGGGTGGTGACAAGGGTGAAAGTGCTGATGAGGAGGATGCAGTTGATGAGGAAGTTGCTACTCTCCAGGTAACACTTGGTACAAATTTCATAAGTCATACAAATTAAAAATAGATTTTTATTTGCGAAAAATAAAAGTAAAGAATTTTATTTTACTTTAAAATTATTCTTTATTAGGTCATATTAATATATACTATTACAAAAAAATAGCCTATTTCAGTTTTGTATTATCAATGTTTTAACAGGAAGAAGAAAAACGACAGTTGAAAAGAAAAAGGAAACAGCTAAACAAACAAAGGCAAAAGTTGGCAGAGAAAATGAATTTGAAGATGGTCCTCAAAGGTGATGATGGCCCTATTCTCGAAAGTCATGACATGTTTAGTCTCTCGGATCTAAAGAATAAGGAGGTACTGTCCGTTTTTTCATGTGTTATGTCTATTTGTTTCTTGGCTTATAAATAAATCTACATTGTGTTTTATATATATATATTGTTATGAATATATATTGTTTTCTAATTTGCAGCAAATCAAAATGATAGTAGATCAGCAACCAGATATAGTATTAGACCAAAATGACGACACTGACGATGAAATAAAAACTAAACCAAAATATACAAAGTATGATGTTGATAAGTCTAAACTCGACTCATCTGGCCTGTACTACAAGGATTCAGACAGTGAACTTGAAATGGAATCCGATTCAGAAAGTGAACAAGATAAGGAATCTTTAGGTAAATTTATTTAAATGTTTTTTGTAGTCATTACATATTAAAAGTATATAAATGAAAGAAAGAAAAGTTTAATTAGCTTTATTACAGATAACAAGAGCATTTTTTAGATTAAGGATTTGCTGTTGTTTTTTTTTTTTTCATACAAAAAGTTCTTAATGTGTATTTATTATTTTGTTTCAGCGTTCTCTGATTCAGACACAGAGTCGAAGAAGATAGACAAAATAACACAACTTAACACTGAGAGAAATAGCAAGCTAAAATCAGACAAACCTATTCCCAAGAACAACCCCCTACTGACAGATCTTGACAACACAGACCCGATGTCGAGAAGGTCAATGAAAGCAGAACTTTGGTTCCAAAAAGACAGTTTTAAAGACATTGACGAGGAAGACGATGAGGGCGCCGATCTCGATAAACTCGCCAAGGGTTACGTAGAAAAAGGTAAAACATAGGCAGGATTTCTTAATTTGTTTCAGATTTTATTTACTATGGTGTGACATTGTTTTACACATGCTGAGAGAATGATTATAATTTCAGAGCAAATAATTTAAAGACAGTTGGCAGACCTATCTTTTTAAATTGGGTTATATCAGGTCTAGACAATATATTGCAACCGCCTGACTAATATCTACTTGACGTACTGACCTAAATAATGTCGCTGTCTACCCTTGTAGTCGCGTCAATTAAGGTTTTTTTTACTCGGAAGTCCTCAAGAACAGCTCCGATTTTGATGATTTTTGAAAAATTATTTTTGTTTTTTTTTTTCTTTAAAATCAGAAATCTTTTATGAGGGAAAAAATAATTATTTATATTTTTTAAAAAGTTTGTATTCAACTTATATAAAGTATAGTTATGCATTACTTTTCCTTACAAGAATTGTTCATGACATTAGTTGTAATATAAAAAAGACATATAAAATAAAATTTTCAGTAATAATGTAATATTTAAACCCTAAAACTACTTCATACGTGCCAAGCCTGCGTACAGGCTGCTGTAAGGAAATTTTGAGTGTGATCAGAATGTGAATTCCCTCTTTTACCTGTATAGAGACCCTGCAAAAGTAGCAGCGCTGAAAGAGTTAGTTTGAGAGAAATTGAATATATATAAGCAATATTTCAATCGATCATTTACTTGAACAAGACATGCCCTTATACAAATATAAGAAAAGAGATTTTTTTTTATAAAAATAAGGGGGCAAACGAGCAAACGGGTTACATGATGGAAAGCAACTACCGCCGCCCATAGACACTCGCAACATCAGGGTTGCATGTGCGTTGCCGGTCTTTTAAGAGGGAATACGCTCTCTTCTTGACGGTTTGTATTATAATGACGATGACATAATATTTTGCTATCCACTTATTTTGGAATCTCGCACGAATTGATCTTTTTGTGTCTAGTTTGTAGAGCATTTTAAGAGATATTTTCAATAACCACGGTTGTAATTGATTTATGGTTATCTGTAAGTTTATGACGCACGCGTATAAGTGAAACAAAGAACTTTCGTTAATTATTGTCTTCCTGCTTTCGTCTTTCGTTCGCCGTTAATGTGCAGATAACCTAGGCAAAGTGCAGAATATAATGCCTTTACGCACTTTAACGAATAGTTTCCAGTAATCTGCAAATTAAAGGATACTAACGCAACGGCAACATATGTACTCAAAAATAAACTCTTTGCCATACTTATTTTACTTCTAAATCTTAAATTTCCTATGAGCTCATTCCTGATTCTCCCGCTCCTGATTCATAAGCTAAATTAAACCTAACTGGTTTTAATAAGCAAAGAAAATTGAAAAAATATTTACATTGAAAGAGCTCTGTGCAAAGTTTTTGTGAAGGCCAATAAACAAAGTTAACGGGAAACTTTGGACAGTAATTTTCATTTGAATAATTAATATGCAATAGAGTTATTTAACTATATCGCGTATCTAATTTTTTTAATGATATTTAGGGGGCAAGTGAGCAGACGAGTTGCCTGATGGAAAGCAACTGTCGTCGCCCATCCCGAGAGTCGCAAGTGCGTTGTCGGCCTATATGAGGATATTATAGATAATGGGAATAGGGATTGGGGATTAGGTAGTTGGGCCAGCGGGCCACTTACTCACTCAACGAAAAACAGCACAACACCGTTTCACGCCAGTTTTCCATGAGGTCGTGGTATCACTCCGGTCGAGCCGGCCCTTTCGTGCCGAAGCATACTTTTCCCACGGCGATGAGCGTCCGTATTATGTACTTGAGATCGGAAAATGTCTCATGGGTAACATATATCCTTTTTATAATATTATTAGAATCAATTAACATTTTCACAGTGTACATATAGACAGAGGAACAGTATAATCAGATTTTGTTCTCAGGAAAATGACGAGAAAAGTTGTCAAAAATGTGAAAGCGTGTAATAAAACCGTAACTAAAGCAAGGGATATTGCATACGAAATTGGACGTTGACTGTAGTATGTAGTCGGGATGAAAAAACGTGTTAGCCCGACGTGTCACGTGTACGGTATGGTAATAGACTTTTGGCGACATTTTACTGGCTTACAGTGTTCGAATATGACGGGATTAAAAAAAATTTATAGAGTCTCTTAGTTTTTCATTTCAACACATAAAATGGCTATAACATAGCTTTTGGAAGTTCTTATTTTTATTCGTCTCATAAGGCTTTCGATAAAAATATCCATGGCCTAACATCTAATCTCTATTTAAAACTTAGCATATCGAGGCCTTACTACCTCAACCTCGTATTTTAAAAATGGCTACATTTCAGGAGACAAAAAAATTCTCAGTAATTGTACAAAGCTAGATATGTGGTTATTTGATAAGAAACAATTTACTTATCAAATAACCTCATGTCTATCGATATGGTTTCGCAAGGGAAGACGGAAGGAATATAAAATCATCAAATCAAAGTACTAAAACTTTGAGACAATTGAAGGTATCGGCGTCATTCTTTCATCAATATTTATATTTTTGGGATGTCTTTTATTTATAACTAATAATAATAATAATAAGAAAGTCGACTAACCTATTCCCAATCTACATATTGTTACACATTTTGTGAAGGGGCTCGGTTTGTAGATTGTATAGATATATTGTGACAACTTTTTTGACAGAGGGTGATGATCGCTACCGCTTTGATTAGGCGAAAGCACTATAGAAGATTTAAGAGTTTAAATCCGACTTGATGGTGACTTTTATTTTAAGTTTGTATATTTGACTTTGTAATGTTTACTTGGAGAAGTATATACAGTGTTTATAAGTTAGGGTAATATGTTATGGAAATTAATAAATTTAGTTCTACAAACAAATGTCACTGTATAGGCTCAGAAACTATTTCAAATGATCACTACTTAAAAATTACGTAGAAGAACATTATTGTAACAAAAGCCATGATTTACATTCAGCTTCCAATATCTCGGTCGAACTTCAGTAATCCCGTCAATACAGCCTAATCCAGCCAACCCAGTTTTAATCAAATCCGCTTTGCTAACTTAGTAATTTATTGACAAACAACCCCAATGTAATACAAATAGGTCTAGATATGTACTACATTTAAATGTCTCCGTAGGTTATATTAAATCCCCTAATTGTAAATTATTATCGAATAGCCAATTAATACGGTCTAACATATTTATATGGTTACAATTTACAATTGACTTACTAAATGTCTATTAAATCTAAGCTACGACGACACAGAAAAACTTATATTAGTGCCTGTTGTATAGAATAAACTAAAAATGCACCTACACTCTCTCACACACTCACACACACACCCACACACACACACACACGCACACACACACAAACACACACTCAATGTTCATACACACTCTCCTTTTCTTACAAAAACAATGATGAAGTCATGTTAGTTATAAAATATATGATATACTCTATAACTAATATGACTTCATCATTACTTTTCAATCAATTTTAACATATCTCAAGAACATCTGTTCCTATAAGCTTCATAGTCTGGGATAGAGGCCTGGTGTCCTGAAATACAGGCTATGTTAAGTTTAGGCTCCAGTCTCCCACATATCGTAACGATGACTAAGACAAATGCTATTGTAATCTACCTGTGTATCAAATCTACGTAATATGTAATCAAAATGTGTAATTAGCAACACTAACAAATCATTGTTAACTATTAGACAATTACCAAGAACATGTTCCCCACATTGGCCGATACCGCTATAGTCCGTGGAGTTCTATACCGATGAGGGTGTCAAGCTGGAAAATAGCTATGACTCCATCGGGCACACCTCAATGTAAGACAGTCATTGGAAAATGCCCTGACGCAATCCAGGCCGCATGTTATTAAAAATTATTGATTGAGCTGATTTATCTTAAACTGGCTTATGCCTGTGGCGTTACTCGCGTGGGAGACTAAAATCACTCCAAGATATTTTAGGAGTATGATGATTATTCAAGACCAAAAGTAAAGTAATATATTTTGTGTTTATTACGATCCCTCGTTTAACTGTATGCCAAAAATCGAGTCAATAGGCTGCTTCTTTAGAGCATTGTAGGAAGGACAAACAATCAAACAACAGTTTCCCAGAATATAGATGTTAAATTATTAAGTGAATAATAATGGAATATTAGAATGTATGAATTATTCATAGGTATATGCCAGGTTACCTAGACCTAGACTATTGTTAAAGATATTGGAATTGAATTGGTGTGAGAGAGCCATGCTTGGGCTTGAATGTGCTGGCTCGACCGAAGTGATACCACGGCCTCACAGAAAACTGGCGATGAACGGTGTTGTGCTGTGTTTCGTTCATTGAGTGAGTTTACCGGTGCAGCCGCCTTAATCCCTACCCTTATTTCCATTCCCTATTCCCTTAAAAAAGGCCGGCAACGCACTTGCGACTCTTCGGTCTCTTTCCATCAGACCCGTCAAAAAATAAATATGTAGGAAGTTTCAACTCATCGCACATCTAATCATAAAAAAAAGTCTAAATAATAATAATAATAATAATAATAATAATAATAATAATAATAACATTTATTCAGCAACATACACATTACACCACATTAAAACAGTACAAAAATACT
>JAOTAV010029303.1:0-20523 GCA_026546445.1 Cyclargus thomasi
TTTCCGTTGTCTGGTACCCGTAACACAAGTCCCTCCGGTACTTAGCACGGGGCCAGACTGACGTGGTGTGAAGCGTCCACAGAAAAAAAAAAACTATTTTAGAAGAGGTGAAGGTCCATCTAAGTCAGGTCTTAAAGATAGAATAATATATAATATTATTCTATCATACATAATAATATATAATATAGTATTATGTATTTCAAGAAATATGAATTAATGTATTGTAGTCACACTTTTCATTTACAGCCAAACATTATATTATATCCCGAAAAAATACTTTTCATTGTACAGTGTCTACAGAACATGTACCTAACTTTTTGTAGTGGATAATGCCTTTTTTGTTGCCATTTTAAGTTTTGTAACGACTTAATGATAATCATTATGTTATGTATAGTAAATTTGGGTTACTGTCTAGAATAGTATTTTGAGCTATGTTTGTGCTACCATGTAATTACTGTAACCTGCTTGTGTACTGAATAAAAATAAATAAATAGAATAATGACAAAGAACAACAATAAGAAAATCTGTTGACACAGTAGAAAAAATCATCTCCATCAAAAATAATGTTATTCAAGAATTTGTTTTGTGTTTGTAACATAATTCAATGAAATGCATATCAGTGGAGTAGAGGTCAGTTCAGGTTTCAATATTTTATGTATTCGATCCGTTTTTTTTTCTTTTTTTGTTGTGTATTTTAATATCTTGTCATGTTTTTTTTTTGTTATAATATATAGCCAGTGCCTGCCAGAGGGATAACAAATATTAATGCTATGATAAAGTAATAACTCAAATTTTTATTTGAAATCATTTACACTTTAACTAAAGACTTAGTTGACGTAATGGGAACTTTCTATTGTTTCCTAACAATTATTAAAACAATAAATTTAAAAATGTCTATATAAATTTATTAAAATGTTACACATAAAATATGTTCTGTTTACGTCACTATCAACAGTTCAAGAATTTAACTTATTATTTACATCTGATTAATTCTTATTGTGTGACTATTATTATAGCCAGTTTATTCTAATCCAGTAATGGAATCTAGATTCCTATTGGATTAATAAATGGGAACTAAAAAACATTTCAAGTACATTCCAGCATGACCACTGTAAAAGAGTTTCTTGGCACAGAAGGATATAATCTGGAGGGCAATTCTCAGGATGTGAGAAAAACTTCACACTTCAATAAAATATCAAGTGTCAACTTGTGTTGTCTCAGCACTTTGCACTCAAAATTTTTCATCCTTTTCATGAAATATTTCGAGTGTGAAGAGATGAGAATACAACAAACTGTGTTTCGCTCATAAAAAGTTTACACTCAATATTTTATTTGATTATGAACTTTTTCTCACACCCTTAGAATTGCCCCCCTGACAGTTTTTCTATTTATTTTTTTTATTCCCACAATGGTCATACTAAGCCTGCTGTGCCGCCTGTGTCCATGTCTTTACAGTAGTAATCCCTTCATAATGGATTAATGGAAGCTGCCACTATGCAATAATAATGAGCATGATCATGATTCATAAATCCACAACCTTATTTGGTGTTTTTTTTAATTCTGCCTAAAATATTGTATTTGGAGGCCTGGAGGTCTGAAATATGAGTCAGTGATTTATTATTGCAATTTATTCTTTGGTTTCAATCTCTTTTGAACAGAAGATTTTTTAAAGTTTAAAACCATATTAGAGGAAACAAAGGCAAAACTCAGGGTTTCTTGTATTATATATAAGTAAAAATACAGCTAAATATTTTGAGCATTTCGAGTGCCTTTCTGTTGTCATTATTAATATCGGTAAAAAGCAGCAGAAAAAAACACATTTTTTTGCTGACAGACAGACGGACAGACATCGAAGTCTTAGTAATAGGGTCCCGTTTTTGCCCTTCGTGTACGGAACCTTTGAATGGACATGACATGAACAAAATCGCATGCGTAAAAATGGAAAACGATCACAACAGCAAGCTTTAATATTTTTATTTGTCGTAAATCGACAATATGTTCGTTTTTCGTTAACTATTGTGTCTCAAAAGCTGTACAAAACTGATCCAACTGCTATTCAATGATCCCCCATTAGTCATTATAATTAAAATTCTATCCGCAACAGCTGCAAGACAACAATGCAAGTCTTCTTAAAAAAATACATTGTACTCTATGCTTGTGTTTATCCAACGAGATACCTTGAGTACGATGTAAAGAAGCAAAATCCCGATATTTACGCAATATATGCAGTATTTATATGCAATTTTGAAAACGTAATTTATTGTATAAAAAAAATCGTGGACGCAATTCATAGGACATAGTGCACGATGATGTTACGCTTTCGTAGACAGTATAATTGTTTTTTTTTTTAATTTAAATTTCGAACTAAGCTACGGTACCACGTACATTAAATGTAACAATTGAAAGTGACTGAAACGAAGAATGTATACTCACCGGCAAATATAGTTCCTACTTAATATCTACAAAACACAGAACCTTAATTGAAGCACTTCTTGTAGCTTTCTCGTGCTATTTATATACTAAATACGTTACGCTAAAGCTTTGCTTTTCATAAAACACCAACTAAATATTTATTTAGCTACGTAAAACCGAGTCGAGAATGCGCGCATCCAACACCGGCAAGCGAAGAAACCCGACTGACGCGGTCTCACGCGGCCCGAGACAAAAATACAGTTTACGTTCCGTTTTTTTGTAAATTGAATGGCTTCATTCATGAAATGTCAAGTCATCCAATCCTTCGATCATGTCAGCTTAAGCTAGTTGGTTCTACGTTTTCAAATCAATATTTAAACGTTATCCTATAGGCATATATTTTTTTAACAAGTAAATAAATTAATAAAAAACATGAATTTATTATAAATTACATGCGGCTTTGCCCGCGTGGAAATTATTATTTACCCAACAAAAGCATATCCTACCAGATCACAGAACCCTTCGTAATTGACTCCTAGTGACACCTGACTGATTTTCCAGGTGTTATTTTAGCATGATAAATGTCATTCTGTGGTAACGTAGCAATCTAACGGAGAATTATTTTTTCAAATTGGATCAGTACCTACTTTTTTGAGATTTTTTGTAACTAATTTACAAATCTTTCCTCTTTATTTATTGCGTAAGATGTGAGATTATTCTGTTTGATGTTAAGCACTATGATAACGGATCGGTTGCATTTCACACGACTTCATAGGTCAGCTAACTCAGCGGTTAGAGTCAAATATATTATTGATGGTTAAAAGAAATATTAAGGGAGTAGTTCATACTTTCTAAAAATTTTTAAATATAAATCAACTTAAAAATATCATGTATCAAATTAAAATCTATCGTGATAAAGTAGTATCGTGATGTTGGCTTTTTAAAATTTTAATTAAAAAAAAAACAACTAATCATCAACTGAAACTCATGCAGTCTCGATTGAATCGTCCTTTCTTATTGGCTTTCTTATTGGTGAATTCTAAACGCGCCTTCAGTTTCATGATAAAGATAATAATATCATATAATATGTCAGACGTATTAAATATACCCCATATAAAGTCTATACTAACCACACAAAAAATATTATTATATATGATTATTACTAATCTGAACCAAAAAAATATTGAATTATGTACAAAACGCGAGTATGCGTTCTGAAACTCTAGAATGATAGTCATAAAAATAATATGACATTCAATTGGCTACCACGTGCTGGAGGTAAAACTGACCCTCATTATAATTGGTATGTCTGTATACTTTCATACTATTCAGACTTCAAATAAGAACGTAATACATCATCTTATAACCACCAAACTACCAGAATCAAAAATTTTCAGCCTACCCGTATTTTTTTGTATCGCACCCGTTGGTTACTGCCGAATTCTTTTCAGTCGGGCTCGGGAAGAAAACCAACATAGCGGTTTTAGGTTAACTAAATATATTTAAAATATCATGTTTAAGTAATTTTTATTATTTTATACATTAATATACATTGATGTTTATTATTCGTATATATTTATGACTTTTATTGAATTTTAAATAAAAATTTTTAACAATGGCATCTGCAAACTATTTAACTGCGAAACCACATCTAACAGAATTCAAAAGCAGCACTGATAAGGATACATTAAGTGAGGTAAGCTAAACATTTATAGTAATTAATTTAATTATAGTTTCTTAAAGGAAACAAAGAAAATTCTAGTGTATCACGTCCACGTACTCCGCCATGTTGGCAATTCGCAAAATCTCAAAATTTTATCATTCCTTTGGAACAAGTTTTACAGCATACCTACATCAAGTACAAATCTTTTACTGAATGTAAAATAATCGCGATAAACAATTTATTGTCCTGCATTACAGGCTTCTGAAAGTGGCACAAGTAATTCAGTGACGTCGGCAGAAGATTTACAAAAATTAGCGGTTATACTCGGATTGAATAGTGCCGAAGATGTGTATCAAGAGAGATTCCGAGTGGACCGACGTCGTTTGGAAAGCATGCTCGCCGGTAAATTCCATTTAGCTCGTTTTTTTTCAAATATATGACTATAAAAAATGTCAATTGCCCTATCATCATTTTTATTTTGACTGAGTTATAATAATAATTATAATGAATAACAATAATATTATTTACCCAAAACATAATTAAAAAATATTCTGGATGTCTATTTTATGTCTATTCACTGCATACGCTTAGCCAACGCATCACCCGAATATTTACAGCAAAATTCAGAATATGATGTTGATCGGTCTAATCTATACTAATAACAAAAAAAAACTCTTATATTAACAAAAAATAAAAAAAATATGAAATAAAAACATTTATGCTACATTGTGTAATTTTATAAAAGTTTCAATTGTTTTGTTTTAGAAAATTTGGAAGATTCGCAGACGGCTCAAGCTTTTTTTCATCGGGTAAGCGTATTTAAAAAAAACATTAAAAGTATAAATAATTTTATACAATTAACAAATTGAATGTAATTTTTTTATATCCGATTTATATATCGTATCATATGTGTGACTTATATTTTTAGGTAATGAATGAAACTAATACTCTAATAAACTGGCCAGCGAGACTGAAAATAGGAGCTCGGTCCAAAAAAGGTGACTTCGTAAATTATAGCAATGTTTTATTATTTTAATAACGTTTTAATGAGTGTTAGTATAAATTAGTTAGCTAACAATTGAGGTCATTTACTTAAAAGTTGTTTTAAAGTTTGGTTAAAAAGCTTTATCCCAAAAATACATTTCTGAAATTGAAAAACGTGAAACGGAACGCAGATTTTCAAAATAACGTTCGCCTGAAAAATGAAACGGATGGCGCCAAGTCTGGCGCGCGTCGGCGCCCGTCTGGCGCATTATTTTTCAGATTTCAAAATTTTATTGGCGCTAATGCGTCCTCACACCAAATTATAAAGTTTTTTTATTTAATAATGAATTAAAATGTCTACATCAAATGTGTGTGATGAATTTGTTTATGAGTTAATTAAATATTTAAGCAAAAATCAATATATAGATCTGTTGGGTTGCTTAGGTAATTTTTTTTATATTGTTATTTATTAGTAAAATATGCGAGGTGTAATTTTTATTTGCATTGGTAGATCCTCATGTTCGCATCGCTGGTCGAGTCGATGATGTTAAGCTTGCAAGAGAGAAAATTATGCAACTTTTGGATACAAGGGTATGTATATTTGCTACCGTATTTATATTATTATACGTTTTCTAAACTATAAAGGCAGGCTCTAAACGGGCACTTTGGTTACACTGTTAAAAGATACCGTAGTCTTTCTTCTACGTTTTAATTTTCATCATTATTCACTCGCAATTTCCCATCACACCCGCCTATCCATAAAATACATCACGGGCTATGCAATTATAGCTCGTCATAAACGAACAGGAGTTTTATTAATATGTAAGCTGTCTACTCAAGACTAAAATATTTGACTGACCGAGTCTCAAGTAAAATATTATACTTTACACCTTTAGGGTTATAGGTAGGTAGTTAATCCATAATTATTGTTATATTCTAGAGTTTGGTGTCGATTTTACTGATGGAACGTCGTCAAAAAGATGAGAAATACACACAACGAATTACAAACACCGAATACGATAAAACACGCAAGGTGGCGCGGGCGTTATCGTTAGTTTCTCAATAACTTAAATATTGCAATGTCTTTCAGAGTAACCGGGTCACTATGAAGATCGATGTTAGTTATACTGACCACTCGCATATTATTGGAAAGGTAAGCGTATTTAAACTAATAGAGCTAAGCTTTGCCTCTTACGCACGGCACAATAAAAAAAACGGGTTAAGTGCGAGTTGCACCGCGCATGAATGTTTCCGTATCATATTAGAGCAAACATAGGTAAAAATTGTGTTTTTTGTATGAGAGCCCACCTTAATAATGAAAAAAATAAAATTTTATTACTGATTATTCAAGTGTAAATACAACTAAGTATTGTGTGAAAATTTCAAGTTAAAAAAAGCGCAAAAAACACGTTTGTTGTATTGCTGTTATAGAGGCGACAGGTATTATTTTAAGAAAATTTCATCTATTAGATTATTCTAAGAAAATTTCAAGTATATTCCTTTTACCACTCTAGAGATGTAGCCTGGAGACAGAGGAACAGACATCGAAGTCTCAGTTATAGGGTCCCGTTTTTACCCTTTCGGTACGGAATGCTAAAAACAAAAGATGTCTTGACTATAGACTTCTGTACAGGGTGGTCTGACAATAAAGCGCGTGATGGAGGAGACCGGCTGCCACATCCACTTCCCGGACTCCAACCGCACCAGTACCCTCGAGAAAAGCAACCAGGTGTCAATAGCTGGTGATATGGAGAGAGTGGAGCGCGCCAGAGCCCGCGTCAGAGTGAGTGCCGTCGTGTTGTCACTGTTTCGCTTACATTCTGTATAGGCTATACAGGGTGTAAGCGATTCCCGGGTTTACGGACGGGTTTGTTCGACCGGAAGAATACGACGGCCACACTGCGCTGTTTCGTCGAGTCAGTAAGTTTACCGGAGGACCGTCTACTAACTTAGCCCCTATTGCCTATATTTTTCGCCTAGTAAGACCTTTGGTTCGCAATCGAGAGGGTGCAGGTTCGAACCCGGGTAGAGGCGTGTATGTGATTTCAAGTACATAATACGCATGTTCATTGCCGCGGGACAGCCATGCTTCGACACGAATAGGCCGGCTCGACAGGAGTGATATCACGGCCTCACAGAGAACTGGCGTGAAACGGCATTATGCTGTGTTTCGTTCAGCGAGTGAGTTTACCGGTGACTCAACTTTCCTAATCCCTTAATCACTGTTCCCATTCCCTATTCCATAATAAAGGCCGGCAACGCGCTTACGACTCATTGTTAGGAGTGTCCGTAGGCGACGGCAATTGCTTTCCACCAGGTAACTTATCTGCTCGCTTGCCCCATAAATTTCATAAAAAATACCCATATTGATATTTTAAAAATGGGGAGGTGTGTTCGTTTCTTTGTCCTTCCTTCACGTCCTAACGAAGCAACAAATCAACTTGATTTTTGGCATACACTTGGTTGAAAGGATGCAGTCTAGAGAGTAACAAAGACTATCTTTCTTGGAAAAAGATAGTTCCTATCATATACTAGCTGTTGCCCGCGACTACGTCCGCTTAAAACTTGTAAAGTAGAATTATCCCGTTTTTACAATAGATATTAATTACCGCACGGCTCCTACCGGTCGTAGCGTGATGTTATATAGCCTAAAGCCTTTCTCGATAAATGGACTAACCAACACAAAGATAATTTTTTAATTCTGACAACTAGTTCCAGAAATTAGCGCGTTCAAACTAACAAATTCTTCAGCTTTCTACTATTGTATTAGTATTGATTTTCGCTCTGTGTACAGGCGCTGACGCCGCTGGTGTTCTGTTTCGAGCTACCCGTGGTGGGATCCTCGCAGCCGCTGCCCGACATCAACTCTCCGTACGTACAGCAGATACAGGAGCAATATAATGTCCAGGTATGTATAGAGATTGTAGGCTATTTTTTAACCGACTTCCAAAAACGAGATGTTATATGTTCGGTTGTGGATATTTTTTTTAAATATAGGTGGCAAGCGAGCAGACGGGTGGGATAGGGGAAATTAAAGAGTTCAAATGTTACCACGCGGACGGAGTCGCGGGCGACAGCTGGTTTATTATTAATTATTAGTCAAGTCTGAAGATTTTTGACTTATCTTTTTACATATTGATCAAAAATTATAATTTGTGGGTATTTCAATATAGACTTTTACTCAGAATGATTCGCGAATTTTATATAAAACATATCTCTCACATTTTTTTTTGCTGCCGTATAGAGCCAGTTAGAAGGTAAGTTAATTCCACTTAAATCTAAAGAAATATATAATTTTTTTATTGTTATTAACTTTTTGTAGTAGTCGACGTCAGAACGTTAACGAATTATAAACGCTGTTGAAAAGAGTAGGTTTCCGAGTCATCAGTACCTTATGTCTGGTTTACACGTATTACGTAGATAAGTAGTTAACTAAATTGTAACTTAATTTTAGGTGACCTTAAATTGCCACTCGCTACTAAGTTTTGTGTTTACATGCAGTTAAAAACTTAAACTTAAAATTTAGTTAGCTACTTATCAACTTAATACGTGTAAACCAGACGTTAAAGTATAAGCATAAGTTACTAACGAAGTCTTTTTCAGGTGATGGTCCGCAACCGGCCCAAGCTGCACGCGAACCTGCTGGTGGTGAAGGGAGTGCAATGGGAGGTGCAGGCCACCATGGAGGCCACCACACTGCTCATGAACTACATGTGCGGCCAGCTCGCGGTGAGTGATCACGCGTTATACAGGTGATGGTCGCTACCGGCCCAAGCTGCACGCGAACCTGCTGGTGCTGAAGGGCGTGCAGTGGGAGGTGCAGGCCACCAATCACCATGGAAGCCACCATGCTGCTCATGAACTACATGGGCGGCCAGCTCGCGGTGAGTGATCACGTGTTATACAAGCGATGGTCGTTAGTTCGCAACCGGCAAAACAAATATACATTTATAAAAGTTTAGATATTGTAAAATAATAACAGCCTGTTTTACCACCATCTGATGTTAAGTGCCTGACATTCTACCCACAGCATTATTAATTATCTATCTTATAAATTGTTGATAGCCTATATGACATTTATCAGGGAGTGGTCCAACAGAGACACTAAATGCTTTACTTTTAAATTACAGCTGCAGACCCAAGTCCAGATGTCGCTCGAGATCTCCCCCATCCACCACGCGGTGGTGGTGGGCCGGTACTCGGAACAACTGAAGCTCATTACCCGCGGCACCCACACCCAGATCATGTTCCCTGACGCCGACGATCCCAACGTGCCCGCGCTAAGGCGGAGCTGCGTCACCATCACGGGCCGCATCAGGGACGTGTATATGGCGAGGCAGCAGCTGGTGGTACGTGCACACATATACACACACACGCACCCCCCCCACACACACGCACACACACACACCCACACACACATGTGCATACCTTCCTATGAGGAGGCCCTAGCCGCAACTACAACACGCACAGACCACAGTTTGATTACACTTGGGCAAAATGCGAATTGTAGGAAACATGTACCTATTATAAAGTCCCTTTATTCGGTACTTCGTCCCGGTGTCTCTGCAGACAACGCCGGAACACAGAAATGTCCCGTTTTCGAGTCAAACCTGAAATACCCCTTCAGAAAGTAGTATGTTAGCTACCCAATTAGAAACTTCTTTAACAACAGCTGCCTTATTATCAGTTGCATCACATTGCTGAAGACATCAGAAGCGATAAAATCTGTATAATATCATCTCTCATAAGAAAAAAAAATAAAAAAAAATCTGACTAAATCCTCCCGTTTTGATGAAAAATAAAAATGGTCACTTTAACCTATTATGATTTTGGATCATTTATTAGCAAAAATCTTGTATGGTTGTTATAACAAAATGTAACATATGTACAAAGCATTCATATTTGATCGGATATATACAACTTTGCAGTCCAAATGCTGGCCATTCAATATCTAGTATCCAGGGAAAATTACGCGGCCCCACAAAAATATTCTATACTAATAATATAAAGCTAAATGTTCATTTGTTTGTTTGAACGCGTTAATCTCAGAAGGTACTGGGCGTAATTTAAAAATATTTTTGTGTTGGTTAGTCCAGTTATCGAGAAAAGCTATAGGCTATACAACATCACGCTACGACCAATAGAAGGCGAGCAGTAATAAGTTGTAAAAACGGGATTACTTTATAAAGTTTCACGCGGACGTAGTCGCGGGCAACAACGAGTTGACCATAAAACCATTCCCCTCTCCCCCCCAGGGAAGTCTTCCCCTGGTAGTGATATTCGACGTGCCGGAGGAGGCGTGCCGGATGGACAACGATGCTGTGGCCAAGTTGATGACGAAGCACAACGTCAGCATCACCGTGCGCCGCAAGCCGAAACAGGGCATCGCCAGCATCGTGATTAAAGGCATCGAGCGGTGTGCCGGTGAGGGTTACACGATTTACTCTTGTCAGGAAGGCGTTAGACGAAGATTTTTTTTGGCACCCCTAACATCAACTTAACTTTTTTTAGCGTTCAGGCGTCCAGTTGTGACGTACGCGGCATTTGGGCGCGTATAAATAAAAAAAACGTAATTTTCTGAATGTTTTTGAGATGCAAGACCAAACTTTATTTCAATAGACGATACTACCAAGAACCACGTAAAACGAACGAAATTTTTTTAGCTTTGTGGCGTAGTGGTTGAGCGTGTAGTTGATTCCCGCCGGTCGGGACTATTTGCATATTACTAAATTTATATATTAAATGTGTGTTTAGTATAATAGTGCTAAATAGTGGTAAGGTAGTAACCACGGGTGACTGATGTGGTGTGATGCGTTCATATTGTTCAGTGACATGGTGTGTTTGTACCAGGTGACATCTACGAAGCGCGTCGAGAGCTCCTGGGAGGCAAGGAGCCACTCATTACGGCGGAGATACCAGAGTCTTACAACATCCCCTCCCTCACCAACAGTATGCCCAACTTCCCCACATTCAACCCTTTCTCCCCTAACTCCAACAACTCCCCCTGCTCCCCCTTCAACCTCCAGATGGAGTACAACAGCCCCATGTACGCCCATAACCCCCCTACACCAGGGGGTTACACCCCGTTGTCCCCCGTGGCAATCACCCCCCCGGTTTTCCCTGCTAACTGGATGGTGCCGTCTCCGCAGCCGCGGTCAGGACAGTTCTTCCCGAGTTTGAGCCCGAATCAACCGGTTATGTATAAGAATCAGGCGCCCTGGAATCGTAAGTAGAAACTTTAAACTCTTGAGTTTGGTCAAATAGTGTTTAGTGACTCGTCTTGGATGTTATATAACACAAACGCATAATATGCTATTGTGTGTCTATCAGCCTGGTAATATTACCATGATATAGTATTTGTCTGACGTGTTTTAACCGACACATTTTTTTTTTCAAATAATAAAATGTACTATTTTTTAGCAATGGCGAACGGTGGAGAGATGGTGGGCGGAGCGCCCGGGCCGGTGCCGCAGCCCTATCTACATGTCGCAGACGGAAGACCTGTAAGCAAGACCTGTAGTTTTTATAAAAAGAAATTATTTCAAGCAGCATCTTCATGTTTTTTTTTTTTTTTAAGATAAAGAAATATCGAAAAATAGAAGTAAAATCATAATTCGTGTTTTCCACCTTCAAAATTAATTTAGTAGTTATTGTATTATTACGGAAGATGATTCATTGCCAGGTTGACTTGCGCAATTTGCTTGTCAAAGCCAGCCGACAATCTCATCACATTGATTTTAAATCCGACCATATGACATCGTTTACTCAAAGAATTGTCGAAAAGTGAGTTTAGACTGCCGAATGCGTAGCTGAAATTAAGCTATTTCTTTAATCAGATTCGATTGTTATATACAGACAGTTCAACTCAGTTGTGCGCGGCCCTGTGTACGCTTTTTTACTCGAAAAACGCCTGCCGCGTCACTGCCACATGTATAGAAGTTGTGTTTATACAAGCACACGCACACATAGGGCGCGCGCACAACTGAGTTGAACCATCAGATACTTAAAATTGTCGTCGCAGGTGACGCTGAGCCAGCTGCTAAACTCCAGCTCGCAGGCGAGCTCCGGATACCAGAGCAACTTCACCGGAAGCTCTGTGTCCCTCGACACGCAGAACGTCTCAGGTATGTCGCCAAGGGCGGATCTTGGGAATCAAAGGTCATGATACAAAAACCTATCGGAAATTTCGGATACGGAAACATAATACAGACTACAGATGCATTCCGGTGAGCTCTACGAATTTTTATAATTAGAAATTCGGATAATATCCAACCGGACTCAAACTTAAATTAACTTCTTTCAAATTTTCGCCCAAATCTTTACAATGACATGTTTTAATGCTTACTTATATTGTTATCAGGCGGTGAAGTGTGTAACGTTGGGTCTCCGTCCGTGTCTCCCATCAGCAAAGCGCACACGCAGAGCCCGACTGCCTCCTCGGAGAATGATCGCTCACAACATGGTAAATAGGGGTTTCTTTTATCTAAATTAATCTTTGAGTAATTATGGAGATTAGACAATTGAACAGGCTACTCATTGTCTTGGAAACACGTGATTTTAAAATGGGCTCACAATAATGTTGGTATTTTTACGCGATTTTAGATTTTACTAGTGAGCATATAATTCGTCCGGTAACGAGAGTAAGGGGAAATAATTTCTTTTCCTCTGTAAACTGCAAGAAACATCGCGGGCACGGCTATTTGCCGTAAGTTATTTAAAAAAACTTAACGAATTGTCAAAATTTGTATTCGGAAATTCCGCGCCGAGTAATTTTGAATGGACTATAGTTCAGTAATTAATTGGAAGGCAACTATGCTGATCATACCATACCATACACTTTCGGTCATTGCAACTTTGTGCTGTCTCCCGTTTTGTTTGGGGAGGGAAAAACTAGTATTTCCTACTCTTCCTATTTTCTTCTGATTAATTTCGTTGCGGGTCCCAAGGCAGCTGTAGCACGTACCTCGGGCTCACTGAGATCGTATCTGCGGGTTTTCGTGGTTGGATACCGCTGCCGATCCTGGCGACACAGGAGATACAGTGGTGGGAATGTGTGGTAGGCCAAAGCCAGTTTAAAATTAAAGCCAATTAAAAAATACTAATTAATTCTTACGTGTACAGAAATAGCGTCTATAATATCGGAGTTGCCGTTGTCGGAGCGGCGTGCTGTGGGCTGCGAGAAGAAGACCTTGGAGACTCTGGGCAAACTGTCCCCGCGGGCTGACCTCAGGCGGCTGAGGGCCGAGGCTGATAAGGTGAGGAAAATGTTGATAGACATATTGGTGACATTTGTTTGCACCGTAGGTGCGCGCGCACCGTATGAGCCGCCTTTCTTGAAAGCCTCGTACATTGACGACCTCTGTGGCGCAGTGGTTGAGCGCTTTGGTAGCTCACGCCGGGGGACGCGGGTTTGAATCCCGCCGACGGAACGAAAATTTTTTTTCAAGTTCCGCGGTCATAGATGTATATTAAATATGTGTATCATGTAATATAAATCTTAAATATGTGTACAGTATAAAAGTATTAAATATATTACCGTTGTCTGGTACCTGTAACACAAGTCCTTCGGGTACTTACCACGGATCCAGATTGACGTGGTGTTAAGCATCCATAGATGTTATTATTATATAATTATTATTTTATGAAATTCGGCGCGTACATACTAGGGTTGCTGAGGATTCCTCTTATGCTTTCATAAAAAGCGGAAGTTTCGCAATATTTTGGGTTCCTTAACCGTTACTGCATCCTCAAGAAAAAAATTCCTTCTTCTCTATCCCTTCCTCAAATTTTAAGAGGTATTTATGAGGAATTTTTTGTGTGTGTCTTCTGTATGTTACTGAACTCCTTCTTAACTGCTGAACTGATGCACAACACAACACAATAAACATATCTATGTTTATTGTGTTGTAAATTGTCATTTTAACTATTTTTTGTGTTAGTTTGGTTTGGTTACGGTAGCAGGTTTCATAGAAGCCAGGCCTGCTACGCAGGCTTCCTTTACTCTCATAAGTGATTGCCCAGTGGGACGGATGACCGACACGACTGGCGAGAGATCTGGCGCAGGACCGACTTTACATGCCCATCCGACCCATGGATCACTGTTCTTGTCAGACAATCAGGTGATCAGCCTGCGTTGTCCTAACCAAACATGGAAATAACATGTTTCCAATGCGGGAATCGAACCCACGACCTCCGAGTCAAGAGCAGATCTTTGTACCACAGAGGCGTTGTCGTTGTTCCTGATATATATATACTGTGAAAGTGCAGTGCTGAAAGCCAAAAAAAAATGTCATGATTTGTATGGCCAAGCGCCCCAGCGATATGAGTTTCCCCTTTTATAGTAGGAGCTGATCGCTTTAAGACCTACCTGCGCCCTAAATACCAAGCACTGTAGTACAATGAAGAAGGCTTTTCGAAATCGAAAGATTTGACGTAATGCCTCGCCGAATACTGTGAGTATGCTAAGAGCTAAACGTTTTCGTGACTTTGTAAAGTCGCCAAACAAAGTTATGGAAATTACAATATAAGGATTAACGAACGCTAATGTCATTTCCATACATTATTTGATGATTCTACAAAGAAGTGAATACGCTAGGTCTTGGCTAGCTCCCCTTGTCGAAGTTATCAAAGCGTCCCGCGTCGATTTTCTGCTTTGTTAGAAGTCGGTATATTCTTCGTTATTTGAGTCTATTCTGACTGTAGTTAGTAGAGTTTGAATTGTGCTTGAATATTACTATTTCATCAAGCGTCTAATGTCCTCAGGCGATGCGGTCGCCAGCGAGCGGGTATCGCGTGCCGACAACACGCTGGAGCGGACTGTACTTCAGCCACACCTCGCCCGGACCCATCTCGCTGCCCGACACCGAACCCGCCACGGTAACCGCCACGGTACAGTTGGTTCAACTCTGTTGTGCGCGTGGCCCTATGTGTGGATATGCCTCGTAGACTTGCTTGTTTACTCGGACGACGCCTCCCGCTTCACTTACGTAGTATTCACAAGCGCACGCACTCAGGGCCGCGCGCACAGTCAATGAAAAGGATTTGTAAAATATTTAAATAGTTACGTTTTAAAACAATCTAAAATCGAACCGCACCTGCGAGCCGCGGAGCGCACCGGCTTGTGGCGCGGGTAGGCGACGCGGCCAAATATCCTTTCGGAACCTCGAAGTGCTTTGAGTGTTGCCAGCAACCTAATTACAAAGTAACGTTTTAACTAAAACACGGCAAAATATCCTTTCATTATTACGAAAGTATAATATCCTTTCCTTATTACGAAAGTATATTTTGCCGCGTTAAAGTTAAAACCTAACTTTGTATTTAGATTGCTGGTAACACTCAAAGCATTTCGAGGTTACGGAATTTGTTATCGCTATTTATACCATGTATTAGACTGAGTTTAGGCCTCGAGTTTTTATTTATTAAATGCTGGCTGCACAGTCTACCCGAGAACTGACAGTCGAGAGTCTCGTGGCAAGACTTTCGCACATGCGAAACGAGGCGAGTGCACCCGTTTACACTCTCCCCTCGGGCGGTCTCGATGTGTCTCGGCGAGAGTGTACACACACCATAACATATTTTTCAGCCCGAGAAAGGATGGAACAAGTCTGATTTAGTCCGGCCGAACATCGTAGAGCCCCCCGCGGCTGCGCCTTCGCCGGCAGCGAAGCCCTGTCGCTACCAACAGCTGTACGATTTGTTGAGAGATGTGGGATTGCATAAATATATTGGTAAATGTAGTCATACTATGGATTAATATGCATTATGTAGATACTACGATTAGTGCTCGTCACCACCTGATAAGTGTCGTAAAGGTTATTCATTTGTTAAGTGTGTCTTGAAGTATAGAGTATCTGACAGATAAGTTGTGGATATCATACTGCCTATTTGACTCATAATATTAGGAGTTGGTGAAACCCTTTAAGTGATTGAATTGAGAATAGTATAATATATAATATTTTTTATAGCTACACGATGGATTTAAATATTTATGGTTGAATTTCGACCACGGGGTGTTCTCTAGTTAAAATAATTGGTTTCAGATATTACTAAACTAACCTTCTTAACGACTGGACCGATTGTAATGAAATTTATTGTGTGTGTCGTAATTTTAGATCTGTTCAAGAAGCACGAGTTGGACATGTCGACGTTCGCGTCGCTCAGCGAGGCCGACCTCATCGAAATCGGCGTGAGCGCGTTCGGCGCTCGGCGCAAAATGTTAATGCTTATAACAGGTATGTTACAAATATTACCGTATGTATATAAATCCAAGTATGTGCTATGTGGCGTGTGCGTCGTACAGCCTACTCCATTGGAAGTGAACGCACCAAAATAACAATTTACAATTAAATAGGTAAGTGGAAGAAGCGGATTACTAACATTTTAGAACCTCTCGAAGGTTATAGGTATATCCAATTTTTATTTTCTATAACATTTTGAGAAATCTTGTAACTTACCTATTTTATTATCTAGCAAGTGTATCTAGCTATACATCAAGCCCACATTATTTTAATTTCAAATAAATTTCGGGTCCAAAAGCGTCTTTAAACGTAAAAATCCGGGAGTTTTTAAAATGTTACTTATCTGCTTTTTCAGTGTTTCCAGTCTGTTCGTACCGTCTAATCTTTGAAATGGCTAGGCCGATTGTAACGGGACCTTTTAGCTAAGTAGCTAATATAATAATTATTAACTAATTTTTTTTTTAATCGACTTCAGAAGGGAGGAATTGGGAAAATGATACCTCTATATAATAATAACCTCAGACTACTAAGGGGATTCTACGTACATAATAACCATTTGCAAGCATCAAGATCATGAAATCGTCCAATTTTAACTGCAAACTAGTCTAAATAAACGATGGGTTTAACTCTTCTTAGCCGGACTATATCTATGATCTAGCGCTTTCGATCACTTTCCGTCGAAGAAATAAAAAGAAAAGAAGATGAGAAGACCTAATGCCCCCTGCTATGTTTTATGAGAGAAAGGTCACTTATTTGCTGTTAAATAATAAAATCGCTGGCATGTTTATTATTTAACAGAAAAATAAATTTAGTTTTTGATATATGATTTTTTTTAATCTTTCAGAGATGCAAAAGCAGGCGAACTCTTTCAAGGCCGGCACGCCGAGCGGCAAACAACTGATCAACTCGCCGCCATACAACACGGCTGCGCTAGCGCAGGACAAATGGTAGATGAAGTAAGACAGCGCTTATGTGACTGAAAACAATAGGCTTCTATGAAGGCAGTGGTGAAAGATTACCCTAAATAATTTGAAAAATAAAATAATACGCTCGGCAAAAAAAGAGTCTGACCGGTCAGCCGAAAGTAAATTTGTATTTTACAGTTCTTGTCAATTTTGACACTTTGCGAATTATGCAAAATAAATACCGCCCTCATTAAAAACGCACTCTTTTTTGCCGCGCTATTAGTGTACTTAACAACTTATAAACTGAGTGACCCTCTAAAATTATGAACTCTACAGAAAGAGATAAAAAGAATGTACGGACAATGTCTGACTTTTTGCAGTGTATGAAAGTTGAAGGCCGCATGTTTTGTTTGTCTTTTTCTAGAGTTATGATGTTCCGAGGATTGTGGAGACAATGGTCTGTCTATACAACTTTAGTCTATGGTTAAGCCTTCACTACTGATTGGATTTTTACAAATTGTGTACTATGGAGTGTTAATAAGATGCATTCAATATTTATTTTTAGATATATACAATAAAGTTTTAACCACTTGTTTACACTACATAGTATTTTATTTACTTCTTTTGAGGTACTTTTATATGTTAATGTGTTAGAATATCAATTTTATCTACCATGTGTTACGGTCTCTAGCTGTATGAATTCAAAATGTCATTAAACGGGCGGGCTACCGTTGGAAACGCGCAATAGACATTTTGTAAAAAACTTCATTTGTTTCTTTTATTTTCTTTTTTTATTTACTTTAAAGATATCGTAGCACATGTGCTAAATACCTATTCCAGTCACATAAGCGTTACATGCGTTCTTTAATTAAGTCCGGCAACATTTAGTTCGTGGCTGTTTACAGTTTATGCCTTTGCCATTCACCAGTGTTACCAGTTGTAAACATTCCAAGAATTAAATGTTAGCACGATCTCGCGTTCAAGACTGATAATTGACTAAGTTACTGTATCATCAGTTACGATTCAAAATCGACTGAATTAACAATGATATAGACAGTGTTGTTATATAAAAACACAGAATTGTCGGAAATCGTGACAGTGTTGCCCCATTAAAAACACAAAGTTGTCGGGAGTCGTGACTGATTGTTAAATTTTATTGAAAGTTGATTTTAATAGGATTTTTAAAATTGTTATTCCTTTTAGATTTTTATAACCTTTATGCATAAGGACGATTTGATCTATAGTTCAGAACGTACGATTGTTGAAGTAAACATGGATAAGTTTAGTTTATTTATGGATCGCGTTATTAGGGGCATGTTTTATTTTTTGATTTTAACCATTTTATTACTATTTACTACTCAACATCATGAATATCAGCAAGCTAGACTAGTTTTGTACAATTATACGAGCAGGTTTTTTTTAATTCTTGATTATTATTATAATTGAAAGTTTTATACATTTTTTATCGGCCAATCCTATCTTTTATTATCATATTATCAATAATATGCTTTTTAAAAGAATAATATTGGCAAATGACAAAATCAACATCAAGAAAATAGACCATTGCGTGACTAAATAAAGACGAGAGTTGGGATCTAGAGTAGACATTAGGTAGTCGTTGCTGAAATTTTAATCGATTAACATTTTATATTGATTTTCGTTTTGTTACTTATTTTGAGCATTTTTGATTTTAACCGTATTAACATGCTAATTTTTGTGAATGTGTTTATTTTATGTGATAAATTTTTGGTGCAAGGATGCCATAAATTAAATAACACCTGAATTTATTATTGTATCAACTGGTTTTCTTTTTTATACTCTTTAAAAGGTCAGAAATGTAATTTTAATCATGAACTTATGATTCAAATCGATTGTTTTAAACTTTGATTATGATATGATGTTAGCTACAGTAGTTTTGTTTGTGATTAGGTAATAGTTGTAAGTCGGTTGATGGGTCTCATTTAAGCATTAGCCGTTTTTGTTTCATTTTCTAGTTTAAGTAAGAAGTGTTGCACGTTTATTTTCTAGTTTTTGCTTGAATAAACAATTATGAAAAAAGGTGTTTTTAATTTTAAACATTTTAGTAATATACTATTTATACAGGAAATGTTATATTAGGGGATGTTAGATACTATCAAGTACTCTGTACTTCTCTCTACTCATCGACATGCTGTATAACCGGACCAAAATGAGTGTAAAGAAACTACTGCAAAAGCGCCTGTATTTAAATTATGGTCAAACTAAACCAACTGTTACTTAAGTAGTAACTTACTAGTAACTACCTTTGTCTCATCACCTTTAAAAAAATAATATGTCATTCTGTCAGAAAAATGTGGTTATTTTGACATTGACATATTTTTCATTTGCAAATTCGATGAATCGATTTGATTATTGCATCATAATTTTTAAAATAAATAATTTAAAATGGGTAATGCAAGTGCAAAAGCAGTGGACGTAAAGGTGCCGGGGCCCCCTGCGCCTGCAAATGCAGAGAAACCGAAACTAAAACCTTGCTGTGCATGCCCCGAAACGAAGAGAGTGCGAGATGCCTGGTAAGGACATTTTTATAAAAAATTAAATTTGACCTTTCTGGAATTCTTACCAGTAATATTACATAATAATATAAATAGATGGAACAGACTAGAAGTTTGATATAATGATTTGCTTCATGCCAAAATCAGTTATTACAAAACTTACAGGTTAGCCCTCTAAAAAATTCAATTATATGAATGCACTTACCAAAAAATGCATATCTCTTTTGAAATAACAAAAAGCCATTATTTCGATATAAGTACAGATTTTAGCCCTTATATTAAAAGTACTATCTCTTTTACAGTATTATTGAAAATGGTGAGGAAAACTGTGGACCGTTGATTGAGGAGCACAAAGCTTGCATGAGGAAGATGGGTTTTAATATTTAATTTAACTTGTATGTCATGGTATCATGAGATATTCTCATCTCTGTAGACCATCATTGTGAAGAGGTTTCTAAGAACATCATGTGCTATGAATTCAGAGCTTCACATTATCCAAACTTGAAGTTATTGTGTATGTAATATGTATTTATCGCTTTTAAATTCATTACACACATATTTTTTTATAAAATGTTCAGTGTAAATAATTTGTTCACATGTGAAAAAATTTTAGTATTACACCCTAAATTTAATTAGAGTAACAAGGCAAATTTTTGTTTTGTTTAAAAAAGTACATGCTTTGATTTTAAAGAAAGAATTTCTTTTTTATATGGCAAATGTATGTGTTGTCCCTCTGTAGGCTAATTAATGTAGAAATTATTTAATTAGGTATTAGCCAAAGGAGCACC
>JAOTAV010029314.1:0-20522 GCA_026546445.1 Cyclargus thomasi
CGTCGAGCTTATCGTACAGATGAACAGAGGAATAATCTTCGAAGTGCAAGAAGATCATTGACTGTTAGGCGGTACGAGGTTCGCCGGGTCAGTTAGTATATATATAAAACAAAGTCGGGTTTGTTACAACACTTGTAACTCGAGATCTGCTGTACCAATTTTTATGGTTTTTGATTTGTCTCAACCCCGAATAGCAGAATACATCTTAAAAATAATGAAAAACTGACAAATACTTGAAAAATGCGTTATTTTCCCAAACAGTTCTTTATTTTGGAGCCGTACATTTTTTTTTGTCAAAATCTATAAGTAATGACTGATATTTATCCATGCGTTTATAGAACTATTTAAATGAATAAACTATTATGTGTATTTCTTTTTAAAAAAGAGAATGAAGAGAGAAAAATATTACGCGTGCTTTCAGAATAATATTATAAATAATATTTTAGGTTTCCTAATGACCCCGAAATCCCCAAATTGTGGGTACTGCAACGAACAGTACAAATTGGAACCCAACACCAAAATTCAAGAATATACAAGTCCGCCATACGCCAAGTATTTCAATGCTGGGAAAAAGTTTAGTGATTCAACGCTTTTATGAGCTGATAAATAGGGAAATATTGCAACTAACTAAACGTCCAACGAAGTGGGCCACGGGACTGCTAGTTTGTTATAAAAAAATCGTTACGTTAGTAGGGTTGATACGTCCGGATAAAACCGGACTGTATAATTATTATCATTGTGTGTTTGACCAATATAAAAGACAGCCCGACTTTTCACCAATAATTTGGTGTAAGAAATATATTTTACCTTAGATGGTTAAAGATGTATGTATGCGGCTTTTTGGATTGAGACGAATCGCTTAAATATTTGTGTTTCGTGTGAGAATGAAACTGGTTGTGAAAAAAATGGCGGACCTATTATTTAAAAATGTCACCAAAACGCAGTTGGGTTTTGGATTTTTGAATTACCGTTTTCTTGGTATGCATGACCTTAAAAACTTGTTAGTCCGGCAATGAAAGATCCAGCAACCAACAGGTGGCAACCCTAGACGTTTGTATTGTTATCTGTACGAGACATTCACAAACTATTTTTCCTTATTTACATTGCATTATCATATCTAGCAATTAAGTATTTTGCTTGTATTGGTAATACAAAGTTGGGCTAATCTACATTTGTTTAGTTTCTAAAAAAATAAAAGGTATAATAACAAAACAACGTCTATATATGTTTAAATTTCAAATTTACCAAATTCATTAAATGTTTTTTTTTTTTTCCGTTTTTTCGCTAAAAATAATCTCAGTTTTGTTGTGCACATTCTGATAAAACCATTTTTGTAATATATTATATTGTGGTATCAATAATTTTGTATTTTTTTTTATTTTCAATCTAATAATAATAATAATATAATAATAATCATTTTATTTCAGACCATAAAATACAGATCCATATTTGTTAGTAAAATAATTTCTTAAGGGTATGTTAATATAAATACAAGAGATTGATTTTTTTATATATGTAGTTTAGTCCAGTGTCTCCATATTGGACTTTCAAGTTTAATAGCAATTTCTTTTAGATATCTGTTGGAACTGTCCCGAACTCTTCGCATCATAGACGCCGATCGCAGTATTGCTTGGAAACCGTCTATTCTAGCTGTTGCGAACATTTCAGATGCGCTGGGGAGTCCCATCAGATATCTAAAGGCATTGTTATACTGCACTTTAAACGTATCGATAGTTCGCTGCGTATATAATTGGCCCCACATCATAATCTTCATATTTCCGTCGACTTCGTCATAAAGATGTCCAGCGATTGTGTTGTTGATGCCCGCTGTAACTAGCTCGTAATTATGGTGACCGTAATAACCCTACATATCACATCAACTTATTGACACGTTGTAGGCGGGATTTTGCGTCATGCTCGTAACCTTCGCTAGGGTTGTCAGTCATAGGGGTAAAGCGAGCAGACGGGCTACCTCGCCGTCGCCCATGGACATCCGAAGAGTCGCAAGTGTTATCGGTAAGTCGTTGCCGGCCTTTATGAGGGAATAGGGATAAGGGATTAGGGAACACAGCATAACGCCGTTTCACGCTAGTTTTTCTGTGAGTCGGTGGTATCTCACACGATGGCTCTCCCACGGCAATGAGCTTGTTTTATGTACTTGAGATCGGAAAATGTATCATTGCACGCCTCCACTGCACCGGGGTTTGAACCTGCACCTTCTAGAGTGCGAACCAAGGGTTTTACCCACTAGACATAGCCTGTTATGCAGGACTAATCTTACAATTCTGAAGTGTGTACGCAGTACACACCAGCACTCTCTTCCTTCACTCTCATAAGTCATAACCCAATGGGACGAATGTCCGACACGACTGGCGACTGATCAAGGAGTTTAGCCAAGACCTAAACGTTTTCGCTTTTACGTCAAAAACTGTCAAATAAAGCGAATCTTTTTACGCCAAGTAATATTAGCTTTTTATGAATTGTTTACAAGACAAATTTCTATTTTTTTTATCTCATTTATATACTGTTTTTAGTCATATTGTTAAATAGTTGATTACTTTATTGGTTATTTTAGTGATTAGAATAATAAATATAGTAAAAGAATAAGCTAGATGTTTATGCTTATCTTGTTTTAGCTGTACTTTAACATTTATCATTCTCTCTCTCCAACTCAATAACATAATTTGAATCGTAAAATTGTAAAAACTTATTGACTGAAGGAAAAAAGTACATGGTCATGAAAAAAAAAAAAAAACTTTCCAACCGAATACAATTAATTATCTGTCGTATGACTAAAATGAAACTTCCGGAAATCATAATAATTACAATTTTATCGTAAGCTTAGTAATTACGAAGTATTGTTTGATACTGACATTATGAATTTAACATTAAACATAAAAAAATATTAAACTAAACACAAACATAAATTTATGAAGTGTGCTAAAATAATAAGAGTTAAGTATTTGATGGTGTAACTTGAACGGAATTGGTTTGACAGTTAGTTCGTAAACTTGCTGGAACTTGGCTGGGAATAAGAGGTCATAATAACCCCCCAGCTCACCATCTGAGGTCGTCAAAGTATCTACATATACAGCCGTAAAACCTCCTCGTTTTTGGAGGCAGTTAAAATTAATCGATACATCTATCTTACAGCACAAAATGGTAATCAAGGTGAGGCTTACCTGTTCTTCTTCAGAACAAGCTTGAATTCCACGTTTTGCAACTTCCATCCAGGCGTCCATTTCAGGGGGCATCTTATGTAAAGGTTTCGAGTGCAATTTACGTCGATGAACTTTGCACTCCACGGTCCGCGGTGGTGGTGTTGTGTTGCCGTCGGAACAAACGTTCTTGGGTCGCCCTCCCGTTACCCAATCCCATCTGACATATAAGATAATCGTTTAGCGCGCTCTCATTATTTCATCAATTTCCGTTATAAGATATAAATATGATCATGTTCTCTAAAACTATTATCCTTAAAAATATATTCACCTAGCATCGCGCGCCGTATCTAGAGCGGCATCGAGGACGCCGGCTAAAACTGTCAAAAGTGCGGACAGAAGTGCAGGCTGGGCGCGCGGCTCCGACAGCTGCTGCAGCGCGCGCTCGCACAATGCCGCCGCCACGCCCCCGCCCTCGCCACGGTGCGCGTACATGCTCTTGCGCGCCATGAACATCACGGCCGCTAGACATCTTCAACAAAACAAAAGGAATATGATAAAAATCACTTTTCTTATTTTTTTATTTGTAAATTTTCTGAAAAACCACCAAATCTATCAAACAGAGTATTTTTGAATAAACGAAAATATACTGCGAAAAAAAGGTATATGTCTTTCTCTTGAAAGTCACATGACAAAGATAGCAAACCTTGACTGTATAATGCATATATTTGTAAAGTGCAAAATGTATTAAGTACTATTAAACATGTAAGTACCTATCGAGAGGGCATGGCGGCGCGTCACGGTCGGCAAATGGTCCAATGAGCAGGTCGGCTAGAAGCGTCCCCCACCATGGCTGTACGGCCGCGGCGCGCGCGAGCAGCGTGCACGCCCCAGCCGCGGTGCGTGCGGGCGCGGCCACACCCAACGCCGCTACTCCGCGGACCCACGCCTCCGATATACCACTCCCACACGAGTTCTCCTCCTCTTCATCATCTTGACTCTCGGTATTCTAAAATATATTGATTTCATTTAAAGTCGAAATTCATATTTATATAAATATATATTTTTACGTTACGTGTTCATGATAACATTTTAAAAATGAAACAGGATAATGACGTGGTAACGCCTTAAAATATAAGATTAATTTAAACTATAGATAGAACGTACCGTTAGCTGATTATGATACAAGAAATAAAGCAGCATATCAATAACGTTCTCCGCAATCACACGCAATTTATCAGTAGAAGCTTTCTCCAGAAGGGCCTCTGCTGTAACAACCCCGCAGTTAACTGCTTCCAAAGCTTTAACATTGCTGGTCGATGTTTTCTGAAGTTTTTTCAAAATGTTTGTACAGTTATGTAGCTGTGATTGTAGCTCGATACACTCTTGATATGCTGTAATGACCTTGGGATCCGTGTCGTTTCCTTGATTTAAGTATGCCATCATGTGAACTGCATTACCATTATATAACTCTAAATATGGATTGAGTAAATCAATTAATTTTCCTGTCGCCAACCTATAATAAAAGCAATAATAAGTAATTCTTTTGCTCACAATATCGAACGTTAAGAATAAAATAAAATAAAAATTAGACCTTCTTGAAAGTAGATAGTTATTTCAGTATAATCCGTCCAGTAATTTGGACTGTGTATTAATAGATCACTTAGATATATAATAAAATTATTAGTAATTTATTATATGTATAGATGAAAAAATGTTTTAATTAAATTATTCAACAAAATAACAGAAACTATCTTACCGAAATCGACAAGTGAGATCTTGGTGGAGTGCACTCAGAGCGTTTACAGATGCCTGGACGTTCGCCACTTCAGTAATTTCTCCGAAGAACCAGCCTAATGGTATTCGACACTTCATAGCAGACATGCCATATCGTCCAATAGTTGTAATCTGCGATTTAAAATTTGTTGTATTGAAACGTTACAAAAAGTTACATTAAAAAAAACACAGGATACATACAGTTATAATTATATTATTAAGTTCCGACAAAATATTGTCTGCCTTGATTTATAAATATAAAAGAAAGTAAAGCAGCTCAATTAATTCATTCACAAGTCCAATGGCACAATTTACAGCTTGGCAAAAAGGATCTGGCTCGGTAAAAAATGTCTAGCTATAGCTAAGTTTTTTCTGCTACAATCTTTATCAACACTCGTACATAATAGGTGTCATATGTTTGGTAATTTTTTCGTCTTTCATTACGCATGCCAAAATCATGTCATGTCATGGCAAATTCACAGTAATTGTTTGTATTTTGTCAGACGTCAGGCTGCGTTTTTAACGTCTGACGTGATTTTGACATGTACGAAGACGGATTTGCGCAACAGAAAAAACGAAACGAATACAACTGCTGTCTCAAAAGTGCCTTCAAGCGTAGCGTAGGGTTGCCTCTATTAAAACAAGTGTTCCTTTTAAAACACATTCCTTTTTTGCCACGTAAGTACTCACTACAAATAATAATAATATTGTGGTACTAGTCTAATGGCTTTTCATCAACAGTGCAAACCTTCATGTATCTCGCGTAAGCCGGCGGCTGTAAATCAGTGAGTACTAAGTGTTTGGTGGCGATGTCGGTAGCGAAGGCTAACTTCACACTGTCCGTTTCCTCGCCCACCGTCCAGATGTCGATACACAGCGTCACCAAGTCAGAGCACATTGGGATAATCTGCAATACATTAACAACGTTAGATAGACAAATATAAGTTTTAATTATTTTTAGTTAATAACTTTTTAATTACTAATGATACCTATCAAACCGCAGCTGTAGTTGAATATGTATTATACCTTATTCACATTATAAAAAATTCATACTTTATACATACCACATCGGTAAGATGTACTCGATGTCCAAAGTCTAGCACGACGTATCGTCTTGCGCCCGAGTGCATGCGCTCAACAACCAGCGTGTGCTGCGGCGGCCGCGTCACCAGCGCCGCCCACGGGATGTTACACTGTTCCTGCTCCTGCGACGACAGACAAGAGTAAACCATAGTACGTTTCTCCTAAGTTTCACTTTACATTACAGCGATTTAAAGATTTGAGCCCGGCTGCACATTAAACGGATTTACGATTAAAAAAATCACTAAACTGATTAGAAAAAGCGGGGGGATTTAAGCGTGTCTATCCTAACCTGCCACACTCAGAAACATTTTATAACTGAAGAGGTGACTAAATGAAGACTTTGACAGAATAATATAATGGTTACTTTCTTCGACTTTATAACATTTTGCAAAGTCTTTAAGCAATGTCGTAAAAATAAACACCAAATACCTTCAGTACGGCGACTGCGTTTACTAATTGATTTAAAAAAAACAGACTACAAAAAATACATGAAGAGAGGCACATTAAAAAATTATAATATTATTAATAATATTTACTACGGCCAAAAATATGAACACTTTTAAAATTACCTTAAACAATTTTTCGTCGTCGACTTCAAGTTTTTCTTCGGAATCGCAATCCATCATCGAGCTTTCGAGGTCGTCTAAAGAATCACCGTCTCTACAGGATTCTTTTAGCTGACCCTCTTTCACGACAGACCAGAGCTGTAGATATTAATTAAGATTATTGTAAAAATATAACTGTTTATTGGAAAGGAAGTACATAAACTAGCAAATAAAGAAATAAAGAAAACATCTGCGCCATTGCTTCTGAACTCTTATCTTGCTTAAAGTTATGTGCGTTCTATACGTGGTTATAACTGATAAATCAAATACAAACATAAAAAATATAAAGTTGTGTTAACCTGGTGCGTGTCAGCCGGATGCGCGCTGACGACTGGCGGGGGGACTCGTGGCGCGGCCGACTCAAGCTTGGTGCCGTCTGAGGCGAGGTGGCAAGTGACGTGTAGGGGTAACGCCTCCGCCAGCCCCGCGCACGCCGCCGCCGCGCCCGCGCCCGCCCACCACCCTCCACTTCCGCCTTTACACTCTGCGATGGTAATTTAATAACATGTTAAAAATACGTTGTGACTTTTTGTGTTGTGATTTTATATATTTAAGTATAACATTACTATTTTAAGCCATGGCATTAAACTATAATATATGACTATATAATTGTGAGAGCGCAGCGAGCCCTCTATATCACACTCCCCATACATGTTTGTGGTATACTTTACGGAAAAACTACAAGAGCGTTACATTCAGGTTTTTGCATAGTAATTTGTATATATGTCTACATAGATTTAAATTAAAGAAAAAGTAATAATATTAATGAAGAAATAATATTTTACTATTAACACCATCTATCAGTAAAGACGTGCAACTATAAAGACCCAGTATCCAGAAGTCAGAACTGCAAAATTTTATTTCAAAATTTGTCACAGCTACAAAATAATTTAAAAAAAAACCCAAGTCACAGTATTTAAAAAATCTCGCGAGCTCTTATAAAGCGGCACTTTTTCGCTATGATATTATAAAAATGACAGACACATACCGTCTAGAGGAAGGTTGAGTAGATCTTTAAGTTGGTAGTCCTGTTTGGGTGCGGGCGAGGTGGCCGCCTCACCGGACAGCACACTCGCGTATGTGATCGCCATCGACGATCCCTTGCCCAACTCCGGCACGTCCGTAGCGAATACGTTACGCTCCAGAGGTAGGCCGTATAAACCAAACCTGATGTAACAATTTTTTTTTTGATTTAAAAATTATTGACAAATATTTTCCAATCTTTGCCCACTATTCATTCGTTTCTTTCGTTATTGTATATACTTTTCAATATGCTTATCTCAAGAGTTACTGGTTCGACTTATAAAACTTTTGCCAAAAAATTGGTTAGGGCGTGAAGAAAGGACAAACAAACTTTGCCATTTATAATATTAGTACGTATTTTGGTGTTAATCAATTTATTGGGCAAAATTTTGCTACCAATATGACCAAAGATTCCATGAAAATGTTCAAAAGAAAATTATTTCATTTAATTATTAAAACATGCTGCCGCGAACGATATCGCGGGCAATAGCTAGTTTGCAATATAAACTTTTATAACTTACCTCGCCCGTAATAGTTGATGATACTGATCGTCACGGTCTCGCAAGCATCTGGCAACGTGTTCTAGCAACGTCGTACCGCACGTCACCAGGTCGGGGTTGTAACCTCTAGTAGCTCGCGTGGTATACAAAGCCATGAACCACTTCAGAGCCCCGGGTGAATCGCAAACACCCACCAAAGGTATGCATGATATTAAAACATTAGTCAGCGCTGAATCAAAATCCGTCTTCCAAGGCCTAGGTAGTTGACTTGCACCTCTGAAAAAAAGTATTATTAAGTTTCGGTATTTACGCATAATAGAACACCTAATTAAAAAAAATACAAAAAGTAAGTAACTTACTCGCTCGTAATTAATATTATTTTCACACACTTCTTCGCGATGCTTCTATTGCCACATAAAATGCAGTTTTTAATTAACTCTGGAAGGTAGTTAGTAATTTCTTGTATACACTCTAACTGCTGTGCCTCCATTGGAGTCGGGGCATCTTTATCTTGATCAACTTTCGCGAGTCGTATGCGTTGGAGTCTCACCGAGATGACCCAATTCAAAAGATCTAGTGCTAATTTCTTCTTTTCGATAACGGAGGTACCTATAGCGGTATCGCATAAAGTTTGCAAAAATGTTTTCGATTCCAGCATAGCGATTCTTTGTTGCCTCTCTAGGGGGATGTCCGTATGTGGACACGCCCAAACGGTAATCGATATTTGATGTAGCCAATCGCACCCGATAAATCCTGATTTTTTGGCGCTACTTTCACCTGATTTAATAGATCCCTTGGACATGTCCTTGGCAGGATCGAACAAGGTTTTAATATGAATTAAAAACGTTCGACCGCGAGCCCGATATAGTCTCGGACTAGTCAGCAGCAATTTGCCAGCCTGTTGAGTCATATCCAAGCCAGACGATAATAACAGAGGTCCCGCTAAAATTTCGGCGTTGTGAGCTTGAAGGTACTCTTCACTGTTTACAGGATTTTCTAAGTTTGATAAATCTGCCTCTATAACGGGATATTGATCCGGCGACTCCGACAATCGTGTAACCAATTCAGTAATGTGACTGAAAGAGGCGTCCTTCTTGTATCCTATACCGTGCAGGTTCTGTTTCAATAGAGTTACCTGTATTATAGGTAGGTTGACTGACCCGGCCGCATGTAATATAAAACTAAATTCTATGTGCGACAATAACGCGCTATAAGGTAGAGTCAACTCGAGTACGTGCTCGTCCCATGTCGACGACGTGTTTTGAAGTCGCCACGACCTGTTGTTTTGATGTTCGAACCTAGAGCGTTGTGCCGGCGAAAGCTCGCACCAAAATCCCGGAACCACGGCGCTATACGGAACGGTGCTATTTAAGCCGTAAAAACCAGTGAGGTCCATTAAGGATCTGAGATCGTTCGTGGATAAATACGACTTGTTTGCGATAATAACTGGCGGCGGAGAACCGAGCGATTCGTCGCGTAGCTGTAGCATGTCATAATCTAAGTTGGCCAGCTCGTCTTCATTGACATCATCAGTGGAATCTTTTTCGGAGTTATTCAACGCATAAAAATATATCATTCCGTGTTTGGTAGAGACGCTGAGCCGGTCTACTGAGGCACAGTACACGACCGACGTGAATTGCCCCTTTGGAACATTTTTTTCCGACATTAAGTTAAAATCTGGCAGAGAGTACAAACGAAGATTTCCATCGAATCCAACGGCAGCGAAGGTGTATTCGTTTTCTTTATTAATTGGTAGAAGACACAAATCGACAGGGCTCTCATTCAATGATAACTGTTTAACTGAAGTAGGATTGTCTTCTAAAGTATAAATTGAAGTTTTGTTATTAATTTTATATAACAGCATGTATGACTTACTTTGCCTTTGTGAATCGCTATTATCTGATTTGAAGGACTTATAAAATTTAGGGTGACCATGATCAGATTTGTAAGATCTGTAAGATTTTGGATCTTGATCAGATTTATCCGATTTTGGGTCAAGATCGGATCTATCAGATTTAGGGTCTAGGTCTGACGAATCGTCGATTTCCATTTTGCTTTCACTATCTAGATCTGATTCTTCTACCAATTTGATGAGGCTTGGATCGATACTAGATATAACGATTAACAAGTGCTCTTTATCCTCAGTGGGAAGAATATGAGTGACTCTTGAATCTTCATCTATATTTAGATTGTTAGGAAGACTGAGACATTGTACAGCGATCCCTTGTGAAACCGCATCCTCTTGGGGTGGATCACTCTCGAAGCCATCATTGTTCATATTGTTCACTGCGGTCTGCGTGCCTACTTTGCTTCCAGCGAATTTAACGTTCACTTTCTCGGCAACCTCGCTACCCTCATACCATTTTAGATCGGATATCTCCAGGGGCCCCTGACCCGTCATATTCAAATACTGCGTAAAGGTTGGAATATCGCCTTGGCTAGCGTCAGTCTGATCGACAACTTTAGTTCCGACCGATTCCAGGTGACCACTTTTCCAACTCTTTATTTGTGAAATCTTTCCAACAAAATCGAGCATACACGGTTGCCCAGAATCGGGCACGAGTTCGGGTAGCAACGCCGTCGGTGGCGATGGCAAAACTTTCAAATGTTTCGAGTAGACAGATTTTTTTGGGTCCCAAATTTTACATTCTTCCTTACTAGAAGAAGCATTCAGATTTATTACGTTGCTAATCGTTTCGTCTAATAAATTATTTGTGCACTGCGGAAGCTCTGTGTCCTCATCTGAGAATTGGAAGTAAATATCGTCGTAAATATTTGCATCGTCAGTCCTTTGTACGGTGTATACTTTTTTACTGCCTCCTGGTTTAGAATTGCCGCTACTATTTGAGGTTTGAACTACGGTAGTTATGGATCCAGCTAAAGAACTAAATATGTCGTATGTTAAAAGGAATAACATTTTATTTGAACATGGTACATTATTCTTTGCTTCATTTTGATCGTTCATTGCCTCTATACTTCCCTTGGAATTATTTGGCTCCCCAGAATCAAAAAGAGCTTTTCTAGAATCATCCTGAATAGGCTGATCAGATAGTGGAGAGCTAGTTCTAGTAATGGTCACTGCACATACAAGTGAAGGTTTTGTTTTGGTACCAGTATTTTCTTTTTCTGAGTTATCAGAATTTTGTCCTTGATTATGATCCTGTTGTGAATTCATTCCAAGAAACGTCATTGCAGTAAGTTTTATACCATAAGTAGCTAAAAGAAAAACAGGCAACAAATTAGTTTGACAAAATATTTTATATATATTGCAGCTTAGTATTACTACGCTGTAACATACTTTATTCAAACAAGAAATTAATACATAAATTCATTTTAATATAAATGACTTACATGTATCCTTTTCTAAACTAGTTGACCAAACTTTATTACAGTCTGTAGTTAAAATTCCACTAAATATAGAATCATATGGTGATAGATGTATAAATTTTGTCAATTTAAGACCACAGTCAAACTTCCATACATTAACCTTGCCATCTCTGGTTCCAGTAGCAATCATATCTCCAGTGTTTCCTTTTGAGACTACACAGACATTCGAACATGGAACTGCACATGATGTGGCATTTGTAACCTAAAACAGTTTTATAGTTAGTGGCCGCATCCTAATTTGAAATATAAGTAGATATAAGAAGTTACTGCAGGTCATATTATGATAATAGCTTATGCCCGCGACTTCACTCACGTTTAATGCGAAAAGCGCGCAAAAATTCGAATATTCTTTTCAGCATTCATATAATTTTTGTTATATTATTTTATATTTGTTTAAACATGCCTATTTAAGGAACTACTAAAAAACTAGCTTTCCCTTACAGCTTTGCTCGCGTAAAATCGAAAATAACGTAAATAAAGTAATTTTTTGGAACATGATGTTTTTCCAAGACCAAAAGTAGCTTATGCTACTGTCAACACTTTCAACTAAGGCAATGCCAAAAATCAAGTCAATTGGTACTGTTACACTTTTATAAAGATGTTTGGTAAAAACGAAAAGCCATACTGGTAGATGAGGTAAACATAAACTGGCCTACTAAATAGATGCACATATGATCAAAGGTTATTAGTTTATAGTATTATTAGTTTTGGACTTAAACTTACTGAAATTGGTACATTATGAGTATATTCGCCCCTGACAAACGGACAATTTGGTGAGTGTCTTTCGTGTTCTACCCAAGGATCGTCAGATTTCTCCCAGCAAACCAAACACACCATACATGTAAAACACATTGCCCTATCGTCCCCACTAGGCGACGGCTGATGGTAAAATCCAGCTTGTGCCATTCTTGCTGGAAGAGCCCACCTGAAAATTGTATACCTCATTAAATTACTGACAATTTTTTAACAGAAATTAGTAATTAATTACTATGAGTTACAATAAACAGTAATTAGACGTAAATTTCTGTGTTTATAGAAAGTTTAATAAATGCAAGGCAAGTTTACAAGATGTATAATTTATTATTAAAATAAACTATTTACTTGTAGTCCATATGCGGCCACCTCTTAAATGTTTCTTTGCGTTCTGCTTCTGAATGCATCAATGCTCTTGACTCCTCATCTCGTATACTAGGCATAAGCTCATTAGCTCTTTGTCCAACCGCAGAAGCAATCGCGAGGGCTGGTATCCTTCTGTTTTGACCTTTTAGTTCTTGAACAACTCCAGTCATGACCAGACGAAGAGTAGATTGTGGTATGTTCAAAGTAACAGTGCTCCACTGTGCATTAAAAGAAATTAAATTAGAAAACATTAAGAAACATTTTCTCATAAACTAGCAAAAGGAAGAAACAAATATATTAATTCTATAATTAAGCATAATTCCATGTATTCTATGCACTTGCCCTTGCTTTGAACTTAAGTGATAAGTTAGATTATACATAATATTAGCCATCAGGCATTAGGCATTGTTAATGATTTACACATTCATAATGTTAAAACTTTTGTTGGACTCTTACTTTTTGTGCTTTCACTCCTTTTCTTACTGGTTCAACATCAATTGATCTTTTTAACTCCACTAAGAAATCACCCAAACCTTCAATAGAATGGGTGTCTAAGCCTTGAACACATTGATATAGGAGTACAGCCTGAAACAGACAAGAGAATAATTTATAACATTTCATTCATAATATAAATATGCCAATACACACACAGCACATGTTTAAAAAAACATGACAAAAATAATTTAAAAATGAACAAAAAAAAAAATGTATACCTTTAATATTAATATGATATTTTTGGTTAATTTGTATATAAGGCTTAAGCAAGCCTGTCCATGATTTGATCATATAATATATAAAATGTAACATAACTAGAAGTATTTCTATTTTAACTTTCTCAAAGACTACATGTATTTCATGTAATATATTTTTTATAACCTTTTTGCTGGTACTAACAATAATTATTTCTATGTATGTACATACATTCATGAAATAAAACATGTATCAAATGTACAGCACCAAAAAATCTTAATTTAGAATATTGTGAGTTTGTGATGCAATAGCTTCTTGAAAATGAATTGAGTTTGATTACTTAAAAGTACAACAGTAACTTAGAACAAATAACACTTTGCACTTAAGCTCAGCTAAGTAGAAAAATAAAGGATAATATTATAGAAAATAATTAGTTACAAATAATAAGACACATAATCTAGAGACATACCTCTGAGAGAACAAGTTCCAATCTGATATTATTATCGGCCTGTGACGAAGGTAAAGGACGTTGTAAGGCTGTATGGAGTAACAGTACCCCATTATAGTCAGTTCTAGCGCCTATAGCACTGTTGTCCCAAAGAAATACACGATCGGCACCAGATGCATATTCAATTCCTAGAGCGCCTCCTTCGTCTGAAATCAAGCATATGATTTTATGAGCGCCGGTTGGCTTGTTTTTTATTACAACAAATACGAGAACTGTGGCCAAATTGTTTATAGAGAACTGTCAAATTAAAACAATGTAACACGGCAGAAGTCATAATTTGTATAAAATATCTAAGTTGTACTGACTGTAATTAATAAATTAGAGCTTAAGGAGCATTTTTATTATGCTATTAATTTTATATTTACCTGCTGAAAGACAAGACGACTGAAGGATCACTCCCGAATTTACATCTAAAACGTGCACACCACCCAAATCTGTTTTTACCAATATAATATTTAAATTACTATGGTAAGTTAATGAAGTAACAGGAAAGTTCATGCGAATATACCCATCTTCTCGCAATATCAAATAATCATCACCCATCGTGGTTGTGAACACATCTGTCTTTTCTACGTAAACGCCATTTGTAATTTTTTTTATTGTCAAATTGCCGAATGAAGAGTAGCCAGATAAAAAATGATATTTCCACAGACTATGCAAGTTATATGAAAAACAAATCTGTCGCCGCGACATTTTTTGAGACTTCAGAGTTCAGACCAATAAGATATTTGTTGCTGTGTCGCGAGCATACCTACTATAAATACCACTTCGTTACTAGTAACGTTATAACTAGGGATTGATAACGTTAAATAAAACTAAACGATAAAAGTATTTAAAACTTTCGTGCCGTTATAGATAATACTTTATTGGTATCGGTAAAAGTTTTTACCGTTAATTTTATTGTTATATTTAATGTTAACATGGCCTCCGCACAACATTGCCAATTTGTGCACTTAGTGGCTGCAACGCCGCGTACGGCGTACCATAATATTGTACTACTGTTTGAAATTGCGCTATCGGTCATAGCAAAATTATATTTGATTTCCAAAAGCCCTTAAAATTTTAATTATAATATTATAATGAATAATAAAATTAATTTATATTAATTTCATTAGCATGCTTATTTTTATGTCATAGCATGCTCCATGCTATTGCTGTGGTATCAGCTAAAATTATTTTTTATGCTTTCTGCTAAAATAATTTTTTGTGGTATTAACTAAAATAAAAATTTTTGCTTTTTGCTAAAATTGATTTTTTATTCGTAGCAAAGGAAATAATTTCGTATTATAGCAGTTAGTGCGGACGTGAATTTTCATGACCGCAAATTTAAAATTATTAATTGCTGCGCACGATGATATTAGCATTCATATTTTTAGCAAGCACAATTAATTTAATTACTGCTAATGGTTATTTAGAAATTAATTATTAATGCTAAAGCTTTTTTTGTCCACAGTACTATTCATGGTTATACATAGTCGGGTGTCATACTACGATGATATTACCACGAGTTACAAACAATATATTTGTCCGCTAAAAGGCGATTAAAACTCCCAGACTTACTGGAAAATCCATTAAATTGGCAACACTGGAGGGCACGACACTATTAATAATATGTATTGTGTAGTTTGGCGTACTTCTTAAAATTAATTTTTGTTTGTTTTAACATACCAACAATGCAAATAAATAGTCTAGGATCCTGTCACTGAAAACACGTACCTTTTTGGTTCTCGTCAGTCAATTTCAATCAAAAACGCAACTTCACGCATACCACTAGCATGTGACGCCTTACTGATTTTCCCCTCGATATAACTGTTTAAATATTTATTTCAATATTAAAAAAAAACAAATTTTAAGATAAAACAAGAAAATATTAAAAATATTTTTTAAAGAAAAAAAAACTAGCATGTATGATGTAAGGCCCTGGTGATGTGCCCCTCCTGAGGGGTACTTACACGCGCGTGCGATAGGCCTGCTTACATACCTATTTTAGGTTTTTTTAAGATGATGTTGATCATTAAAAAAAGTAGTAAATAAATATAAAAATTATTATATTGTGACAATCCTGATATCGTCGGAGAAGGAACGACTTATATATAAGAAAGAAAACGCGTTCGACCGCAGGTGTCAACGTCATTATTGTAGGTATTTAGCGTGGCGCGATCAGAATTTGAACTTAATATTAACATAACATGATTGATATTAACTTTAGCAGATTTTTGGAGTAAGTCTTACTTATGTACATACTAGTACTATTATTTATTCTATGGAAGCGGTAAGAGTATCGATACTTTATAACGTTACTAGTAACTAGTAACGTCAAATGGTAACGATCTCAACATTTTTAATGTTATTATTGCCGTGCCTTTCAGTATTGCCGTTTTAGTGGATTTTCCATAAAATCTAGTGGTTTTAATCGCTTGTTAGTGGACAAATATTTTTATTTTTTATTAGTGGTAATATTATGGTATTATAACGCCCGATTATGCATAACCAGTCATAGAAACATAATTATTATGTATAATTGTGGAAATTGAAAGAGTCAGTTGACAAACCTACGTCATTAGACGACTACGACGTACCAAATGACGTAGGTCCGTCAACTGCACAAAGCACTTTATTATAGTTAACTGGCTCTCTTTCAATTTCCCCCATTATACATTGTAATTTTATGATTTCAATTTCAAGGCAGTTAGTTAAAAATATATGATGCGATGGCCGATGTCCCGTGTTCATGTGAAAGCGTACTTTCACAGGAACACAATGAAAAAGCGCCAAGGTGGTAATAAAAAAGTAACTACCAATGATGGAGTACTTTATGAGTACAGATAGTTCATCTCAGTTGTGCGCGCGGCCATGTGTGCATTCGCTTGTAAAAGTTGCAGGCGCCGTCTGAGTTAACAAGGCTTACCCACTTTTAGGGCCGCGCGCACGATTTATAGGAGAATTATAGGAGGACAGTAACCACTAGCCTCCCAAGTTACGTTAGGAAAAGTCTTTCTTACATTTTTTCAAGGGTTTGCAAAAATTAAACTAATATTTAAAAACTTTACAAAAATATATTTCAGTAAACATATAAAATTTATATTAAACAATAATAATAAATTAGGACGGATTTATTGTAGTCAGTCACTTGATTTAACATTAATTACATAATACTTAAGAAGTATACATAGAAGCAGTCCGTTATTAAATACATATAAATTTTTGAAAACGTTGAACGAAACTTTCATTAGCGCACAAAACTTTGACATCTCGGCCTTCACAAATACGAGTAAAAGGGCCAAAACGACGTTTTGCATTCATTCTTCTTACAAAATTTCTATGTGTTTCGTGCATCGTGTATCAAACTACTTCCCAATAAATGAAACTAGCATTACTTAAATAATTTGAATTTAGTTGATAATAGAAAAAATCTGCTTTTTATACTTTTGATATACTTTCTATATATTAATACGTGAGCGAAAAACTTTTTATCCCTTTTTACGAGAGACGCGTAGATATAAAAGCATGAAATTTTTTCCAGTTATAGTTGATATGGAAGAGGAGCGTGAAATATCAATAATATTTTAAAATATGCTGTGATCTCGCATATTTTTAATAAATAAAACGCAACGCACTCAACAATACGCGAACTACAACATTTTGACATGACATGTTAATCACACACGAAATACTCTTTTGTTTATGGTTGAAGTCTGTAATTTTTTTTAATTTAATGGCCTGGTAACGAGACCTGCCAAATTGAAGTCTGTGATTGAATTGAGTAATATATATGGTTGACCACAGGGCGACCTCTAGTTCATTAAAATTCCCAAGTGTCCAACCACTTTAGGCCACTCATGGTAGAATTGGGTTCACTGGCTAGCGGCCCGCTCATGCCATACGCGAGAGGCGAGAACAGATAGAAACTATACACACTAGTGGATATTATGAGTCCCATGATGCAGTGGTACACTGTTCTTCCCAGCTCCGGGCTGAGATAGCTCTGAACACTCTTCAGTAGGTACACAGTCAATATACCTGAAATGTTAAAACATAACATTACGGACTAAAGTTATGTAACTTAGTAGTAATATTAGACCTACATTAATATTTAGCGCTTAGTACTTAAAAGCATGGTCAAAAATTTTGAGATGCTCTTTTAATTTATAAAAAGACTTTTATGAATGTAAACAGCATCTCAATGTTGTATTAAGAGTACACAGTAACAGTAGTATTAAGCGCTGACTATATTTACGGGCCAAAGAGTCAGTTCCACAATTTTCATTAAGGTGTGAGCAAACTATGCCGGGCCGCCAGGTATCAAGCAGAATTCTGCCTCCATACAAATTGTATGGAGACGGATGCGCATATCGCACACCTTGACGGAGCGTGCCGGATTTGCGCGGCGGATGCGACACGGCCATGTGTGACCACATTAAGTAGATTCCTACTTTTTGGTACAAATGTATAACCGTTAAGTATGTAGTCCAAAATCTTTTAAATGATTATAGTAGGAATTTGATATTATAGAATAAAATAGAATAAAACATTTTAAAAAGAAGTGAAGGCAGTAATATAAACATTCAGTTTTATTCTAGTTTTTTTTATACGTAGAATACATTAATGAAGGATTTTTTTAAGAAAGAAAAACATTAATAAATAAAACTATAAAGCTAAAACACGGTTTAGTACATTTTAGTAGAAATAGTTGAACATAGTAAAGTCTATGGTATATCGAGTCACGAGTGATTTAAAAGTGGTCACACTGTCGTACTCAAAATCCGTCAATGCGATGAGACCCGGCCCGACAACAGTTTGCTATAGCGCATTTTTGGTTGCGCTGAGTCCAGTAACTAAAGTAAGAAAAAATTTAATATTTCTGTTCAAAAAATTATCGTGTCACAATGTAAGTTATATTACTTGTCCGAAACGCCTTTATAATATGTACAATCAGTATAATAATACCAAATTTTATATATACATTCAGTAAATCTGGGAATCGGCTACTATCTATTTTTAAACACCTAACAGAGTAAAGAACAGCTTGTATTCTATTTCAATGCTTTAAATTGTAGGGTTGTTAAGGAAGTGATTATGAGTAAGAGAATGCGGATGAGGAAGCGAAAGGCGAAGCGAATAAGATGATGATAGGAAGTATATTAAAAGGAATCAACATGTTAAGAAAACAGACTTATTTGCATTGCGTGTGTCTTTGCTTACGCGCGTAAACAAAACAGCGCTTGAAGCGAACAAACGAGCAAGGGACAACGCGGTTTGGCGGGAGGGGAAGTCTCGCCCGTCCGCGCGCTTTGCGACGCTAAATACGCGACGCGCATGCGCAGTGAAATTCCTCTCAAATTTTGAGGAAGCGACAGTGGAAAAGCATTTTTTTCTTTACAATAATGCGGTAACGGTTGAGGAACCCAAAATATTGCGGAACTCCGGATTATGAGGAAAGCGGATGTGGAATCCTCAGCAACCCTTTTAAAGTCAACATTTTGAGACGCGGTATAAAATACTTATACACTACTACCGCACCCGACAACGTTGTCCAGCCGGCTTTAGTTTGTAAATCTAAACCATTCTCCAAACTAAAACACACCAAAAAACATTTCATCGAAATCGGTCTAGTTGTTTGGGAGGAGTTCATTGACAAACACATGCACACAAGAATTATGTACATCAAGATCAGAACATCATCATTGTAACTCACCAGTGAGAATAGTGCTGAATATGAGTGCTGGGAAGTAATGGTGGAAGTACAGTACGCGGCCCATCGCCCAGAACGGTACATAGTGTAGCGCCCAGCCCGCCGCCGCCCATGCGCTCGCGCCGAGATGTTCACTATCTGTATATATTATAGAATATTAAAATTTATATCATTATATTATATAAGGTGATTATTTGTTTGCGACACTAGGAATCTGTAATGGAAAAGTTGAGCAAAAATTTAGAAAATAGAGCTTCAAAATATTGTACATATAGAACTTCTACGAGGGGAAGGACATATGTTACGTTTATAGGCAAGTAGAATCAGAGATCTTGGTGCCCGTTCGATTGCTTGTCGCAATTATTGTGTTAGTTAAAATGATATGAAATTACCATTTTCCAATATTACACCAAAAGCCATCGCTCGTTTTTTTCTGATTGAATTGATGACGAATACGACAATGAATATCACGAGGAACAGGAGATTGGTCCACCACACTACAGGGTTGCCCAGTAAGTAAATTCTATGAGCACTCCCAGAGAAAAATTGTCCCTGCAAGGAAATAAACAGAATTATATTCAATACTTTCTTAAAAGTTATTTATCATTTAAAAGTTAGGGGGGGTTTAAATGGTGAAGAATAACTGAAATATTTAAACACTATCCCCCTTATTCATAAAAATATTTAAAGTGTTTAACTTATCAACATTCACTGTTCTTTTCTTGAATATGAAAAACGTCACACGACAGAAAGGGACAACGAATGCTGATTAGTAAAACATTGTTTAAATATTTTTATGGAAAAGGGGGTTAATGTCACTTTTTTTTCTATTTTTATACCTTTGTCGGAACTCTCAATACCTGCTTCATAAAATTAAAAATTACAAATTTAAACTTACAATAGTATATTGTGCAACTAGTGCGAAAAGTTATCAATTGCCCACGAGAGCGAAGTTGAACGTTCATTTGCTCTCGTGGGCAA
>JAOTAV010029325.1:0-20521 GCA_026546445.1 Cyclargus thomasi
ATACAACAAAGAAAAAATTTTGAAAATCGGTTCACAAACGGCGGAGCTATGCGCGAACATACATAAAAAAAAAATAATAAAAAAAAAAAAATATCCACAGCCGAACATAATAACCTCCTCGTTTTTGGAAGTCGGTTAAAAATGGTAGGGAAGGTGAGAGTGCTATTTTTGTAGTAAGTCGAGCGTCGTAAAAACCTAGGATGTTTTGTATATTAGATAAAACGGATAAGAAAATAATAAGACCACTATTTATTATATTTATTATTTAGTAGACGCTACAGATATTTTAAGGTTAGAAAAAGGAAAATTATCAAAAAAAATATTTACATCGAACATATTTAGTATACGAATTTAAACGACAAGGCCTAGAACATTTAGTCGAGTGTGATATAAAATATTTGTGTGTCTGTGTTTTTTGGCGTATTTTAACACCCCCACTATAATTTGACGGTTTAGATGAAATTTCGGTACTTAAAAATAACTTTTCTCCTAACTAACTAAGAAATCTGATTATCATGATAACCAGAGACAAAGAGACGTGCAGAAAGCCTACATAAGCTTAATTTGAGGCGCTAGAGTAAATCCAAAAACCCCTCTTGGGCTCCCCGACTAAAAAGCTTGTAGAAAACCTATCACTACTACATATTTTCGCTGTGTTTAACACTATTAAAATTATTAGCATTAAAGGATGAAGTACTGTTAAATCAATAAACAACTATTAGAATAAGGAGAAAATGTACATCTCGTACTCGCGAACTAACATTATTTATTTAGGCAAAATCTAAGAGAGTTGCATGAAAAGATATTACATTACGATTTTAATAATAAAATAAACAGCAATTTGACGAACTGGCTTCATTTTTTCTACTTTAACAACAAAGCAGTGACCGCTTCGGTCCCTAAACCAATTTCGAAAATAAATTAATGATTTCTGTTCATTTAATGCCAAATAACATATACACATAAAAGTAATGACAAAAAACATTTTGTAATTTTTTAACCACGGTGTTTTAATGTACAGGGGTCCCAAGGATACAATTACTCGCGACCCACTCGGCGTCACTTGACGGTGTTCACGTATTGACAACCGTCGAAACCGATACAAACATTATGTACGCGAACAAAGCTTACACCGTTTGTCCAACAACACCGTTAACAGAGAACGAGATTATTTCGGCCCAGTAAAATGCAATTTTATGATCTAGACTATAAGTTTCATTTTGTAGCGACATTTCTCTATCGTCAATGTCGTCGCCGTCATCAAAGGTGTAGAGGAAAATGGAAACTGTAGTCTATATCATAAAGTGGCATTTTATCCGACCGCAATATTCTCGTTCTCGGTTGACGGTGTTGGTGGACAAACGGCCTCACTCCACAACAAGCCGGATCACAGCAAACGTTGTTATATGACATGAGGATATGCCTCGGGCTATGGCCAGGCCACAACACGAACTATCAAGGAATACTGCGATGTAGCCGACTAGCAGCGAAATTTATTATGAAAAAAAAAGAAAATTGTACAAAATACTTTATGTTTTGTTTTCAGTTTTTGTTGTTATAGAAATATAATCTGTGAAAATTTTAACGCTCTAGCTATTACCGTTCTTGAGATACAGTCTGGAGAAGGACAGACATCAAAGTGTTAGTCGTAGTCCCCCTTTTACCTTTTGGGTATAGAACCCTTAAAAAAATGAAAAATCATAAAAATGACGATGTTCTACAACTTTTTTCAAGAAAAGCAACGGTAAGAAACTTCGTAAGACATCATGGAAAAGTCAATTACTGTCTTGAAAGCTGGTCTTATGATTAAAGATTGTATTCTGAAGTAAAAAAAAGTTGCATCCATCGTTTGATGGGAAAACTAGGCCGTAGTAATGAGATTGAAGTAATATTTTTATGATTATTTTGAAATTAAGATTATAATGAGATAGTTTTGATTTCAACGATATACTTTAATTAATGAACGTTTAGTCTGCTACGATAAAATGTCACACGTTAACAATTTATAATTGCCGTTGCGTTGAAAATATTTGTTTATCGCGCGGGAACTATTTTTTTTTTCGGGATGGAAAGTACCCATATACTTCCCTGAAACTCGAAGTATCTTCACACCAAATTTCATTAAAACGGATCGGATTAGGCGTGAAATCATAACATACGGGCTGACAGAGTTAGAGCCTGTTCTCCAACTAGTGTTATAATTAGCGATTTCTTTACAAGTTAAACAAATTTTGGTGAAATTTAGTATTTCAACATACATCCGGTAAAGCATCGTTGACATTGCGGTTACCGAGCAATAATTGAATTTCTACGAATCATATATAACCGGGATAACACCCGAGACCAGTTTTCAAGCTAAGATAGTTCTCTTTTGTGTTGGCTGGCTGACACTGGCTTGTCCACGAATTTACTTTAGATTACTAGCTTTGTAATGAACCAAGTTTTATCTACACAAAGCCAGAAATACTGGCTTGACAGCTAGCAGTAATAGCTTGCTGACCTGAAAATTATTTTAATAGTTATCATTTCCTTTAATTCAAAATATAGTTGGCTTTTGTACATTTTATAAGCTAGGTCCTGAACTAAGTGTTATATTTTATTGTGACCTTTAACAGTGACTAACACGACAGGCTCCTACATGAGTCACGTACCTATTCAAGATTTCCCAAATTTGTTACTGCTATTCTGAATCATGGATAAAATATTATCTAAAACCAGTATTACGTATATAACGTTTATTTTTTAATGATATTCGTTAGAAAATATTGATAAAAAGTCAGACCGAAATTTCGAAAGACTCAGTGAAAAACCACAAGAGAAGATCTCCCTCTCCTTTTTATAAACGTTTTTTATCAACAATTTTAAATCCTGACGACCCAAAACGCCATATAAGAAAACATTAACATCAGAAATCTCTTCCTTAATTATAGAAAATGTTTTGTTTGTTTATCGCAATTTTATTACAATGACAGAACGCAAGCGCCCTATTAAATTATGCCATATCTAAAAAACAGAAGCTTTTCAATTAGATGGAAAACGTTTGCCTTTACAAACAACTGACGTAGGGCTGGAGTACACTGGTGTTGTTTCCGATATACGAACAATTCTCATTACGTAGGAAACATATAGTTTACTAGCTGTTGCCCGCGACTCTGTCCGCGTGGTAATAAATATGAGATTTTTTTTATCTTGAAATTTTTCCTAATTTTTTTTCTATAAGCCTCACCTAGCCCGAGACCTTTCCAATGAATGAAAACCGTGGAAAACGGTTCATGCGTTCTGAGGTTATAGTATCAGGAAAGAAAACCTCACTTATTTTTATACCTGGTGGCACGGCAGTGGCACCGCCAAGTCGAGCGCGAAGCAAACACTGCCGTACCATCTTTTCAGAAACCTTTTCGCATTTTCAGCCTCTATTTGAAAACATCTAGATAATTTTTACATAAGCTAGTAAAGCTGAAATTTTTACGTAAGCAGTAAACTCGCAACACATACTTAAAATTTCAAGTCTGTAGGTCATTCAGTTCTGAAGTTAAGCGATAGCAAAGTTTCGCATTTTTGACACTCACTCATGATCATTAAAATAGAACTACTACTTCCCGTGAACTCTGAGAGACTGACTGACTGACTCATGAGACCTGAAATTTGGTACAGAAAAATGTATACTTTTTTTTCGAAATTAAAATTGGCATAAACCACGACTATTTTGACGACTGTTTTTCTGTGATTTTTCAGTTTTGTACCTCCTGACATAGAAACTAAGCGAAGGAAGTGGATCCTTTTAAAAACCGGTTCCGTACCATGGAATAAAAAGAATACAGAGATGTGTATTAACAAAAATCTTTCTACAAAAAGAAGTGAAATCTTACCAAAAACATTATGTAAAAAACAGCCCAAGTCTCAATTGAACTGCTCTATCTCTTAAAAATATGTGTGTATAAGTGATCTCTAAATGAAATCTAGACAATGGCATGCCAAACAAATTTTCCTCACTGCCATTAGTTTATTGCTAGTCATATAACATTAACTATGATAATAAACAAATTGCAGTAAGGAAATTTGACTTGGTACGGCTTTGTCTCAATTTCATAACTTTTTAGAGCTAAACAAGCAGCTCAATCGAGACTTGGCCTGTTTTTTTACATATTGTTTTTGGTAGGATATTAGATTACAGTTTGCAACATTTAGAATCACCAATTACTTTATTACGTTTGTCTAACTACCGAATGGGGTGGCTCGACCGGAGTGATACCACGGCCTCACAGAAAACTGGCGTGAAACGTCGTTGTGCTGCGTTTAGTAGCCCAACATCCCAAATCCCCCTTTTTTTATTCCCTCTAGGCCGGCAACATACTTATGCACGAGTTATACATATGGTGGGACTGTCGGGTCCGCTAATTTTAATATGTATAATTAACTAAAATCATCGTTTCGTTACCTTGTAGATTGGGCTACTTTCCAATTTATTTTAAGAAAAGAAAAAGTTACACGTTACATTGATTTTGACTTTTTTCTTTACTATTAAATATACTAATAAAATATTTTTAGACATTACAATATTTTTTTTACAGTTCACACGCCGTTTTATTAAATAATCAGCTTATGTTTAAATTTTTATTGGACACTCAAAGATCATTTAAAAAGTAATCAGAGAAATGTTGTACTTCGTGGAAAAATAGGTACTTTGTCTTTTGCCAATAAGAGCAAGTTTATAAAATGACTTTCTTTTGGCCGCGGCTGCGCTCGAGTTAATAAGTATTTTTTTCATACAAACTTTTATCCCCAACATTATTATTCCCTTGGAGGTAGAATTTAATTATCAAATAGTAAGTCCTTTCTTAGGGGATGCTAAGGTTATAACGTCTAGCTGAATGCTAAATTTTAGCCTGTTTTGTCCAGTGGTTTAGGCTGTCCGTTGATCAGTATGTCAGTCAGTCAGTTGAGTTTTATATATGTAGAAAAACATGTTAGTTGGATATTTATAATAATTATAGCAATTGATATATTATTTTGTTATAAAATATATGGATGTAGATTACTTCATATTTTTATTAATGGATGTCTTTATTTGTTGTTGAAACGTCGGGAATTTAATTTAGGTCTGGAACGATAAGTCTTTTGAGCACGAAAAGCGAATATATGCTTATTGTAATATGAATATGTAAGCTTGTACACTGTAAATGTTCTTCACAAAAATGAAATTGTTAAAACTGTACACTTGCCGCCGCATTATTAATTATTTGTAATAGAACCCGGACAAGAGCGAGTTGGACTCGCGCACGAAGAGTTCCGTAACATTAGAGAGCAAAAAAAATTGTTGGGAAAGTTAAACAGTTTATTAACTTATAACAGTCTACCACCTCATACAAGCGATAGTGCGATGTAGGGGTACTGCATCTTGTATCAAAAAGAAGAAACTGACGGCAAAAAACAGTTTTTTGCCGTCAGTCAGTCAGTTTGGCAACAGAAATGAATATTCTGTGAAAATTTTAACACTCTAGCTATTACCGTTTTTGAGATACAGCCTGGAGACAGACAGAAGGAGAGACAAACAGACATCGAAGTCTTAGTAAGAGTGTCCCATTACCCTTTGGGTACGGAACCCTAAAAATGTTGATTTCCACATAACTCCCATAAATATTAAATGCGAAACTCTTAAATTAAAATTATAATTATTAAGTGACTCCGAGTGCAGCGATTAGATTAGTTTAGGACAGCAAAGTACCTGTCGTGTTTATATGACATCGACGTGGACATTCTTCTGCCTCTTTCTATACATATATAAAAAAAATATAGTAAAATTGGCGTGTCTGTACAATGAATATTTTTACAAACTAATCAACGTGGAGGGCTTAGGAACAGTAATAGAGCACAAATCGACAAAAAAAAAAATTGTCTGTTTGTCTTTTTGTATGCGCTAATCTCCGGAACTGCTGAGCAGGTACGAATAAATCTTTTTTATTTAATAGCTATTAAGTCTAGGCTGCACCACATAGGATACTTTTTATCCCGGGAAAATGTTGGGTTGTGATAAACAAAATGTCGCACAACATAGTTGCGGGCATCCATTAATAAGAAATATAATAACTTTTTACAACGCTACTTCGGCGAAAGTTAATTTTAAAATACAATAAATAATAGAAATTACAAAATTGACATACAGTTAACTATTTCATCACCTGCATGCATATTGTAAGACATTCTGCGAGTGAAGAATGTAAAATTTTTCGTTGTAATATATTATTTTTATCATCGTTTTGATGTTTATAAATAGTTAATATTGTATATATATGAAAATATAAGTAACAAGTAAGGTATAGCCCCGCCTACACACGCCCCGAAAAGTTAAGTTTTCACAAAATTAGTTCACGCGAGTATAATGAATAGATTCGAACTTAATAACTTTTGTTACATTTAGCGTTTGCAAAATGAAACTACAACAGTTTCATTACTACACGTGATTCATAAACTCGAATACCTGTCAACGAAACGAGACCAGCGAGATATAAAAAAAAAACATTTATGTACAAAATATTGAAACGGGCGCAACGAGACATTTTCGTGCAAGTATTTGGAGCCTTTCGCCGGTCGCGATTCTAAAATGCATGCTCTAAATACAAAAACGGCCGTTGTTCGAACCCACTGGGCTTTTATTGCGGCTCACGAGATAGCAGTCTTGAATAACCGCGCATTGTATTTTTCCCTCTTTCAAACTTACTCGAAAACGAAAAAGACCGAAACGTTCTATTCACGGGCGAAATTTCAACTCTTTATTTTTGCGTTTTAATAAAATCGCGGGATCCATTATCCTCGGAATTACCGGCATTAGGGGAATTCCTGAGGAAGCGATGAGCGGCCGACGAGCGGTGAGCGATCGGCCACTTCGAGTTGGGGAAATTAAGAGGCGACGGGAAGATAGGATTACACTAGCCGGCGGAGTGACACTCGCCGCGCGGTGACGTATGTGAACAGATTTCCGTATGAAGCTCGATCGAGCCCTCCGGCGTATGGATTATAAATGTTATCTCTCGCTCGCCGCTCCGCTCGTCCGAAGGCATTTTAAAATGATTTCCCGCTGAACGTATGTTAACTTATTCATCAAAAAAGTTTCGCCGCCTCGAATTACGGCGAAAGTTCGCCGGCAACTTTAAAAATGTTTACGACTTAATTAAAATTATTTAAATAAAACACGTTTCGTTTTAAACAATAATAATTTGTTGTAACAGAGATAAATAAAATTAAATAAAAAAAATGGGTCGTCCAAGTGGTACGGTAGGGATCAGCTGTGGGGGTCGGGAGGGCTCGGGCGGGCGGCGCCGCTCGGCCGCGGTACTCACCTCCAGCTCGGTCATCGCCGCCGGGAGCCGACCCTCGAGACCCTTACATTCTGTGATTAGAACTAGCCCTCGTCCTGTACACGTGGCGGGCGGGGACGCCGGCGCCCGCGGCCTTCCGATGGAAACTGACGGCCGTCGGCTTCGAACGCCGGCTTATATAGGCGGGCGGAGGGCGCGGGCCGTGAGGGGAGGCAGCGCGAGTTGCGCCGTCGATTCACGACTCGATAAATAAATTAATTAAAAGTGCAAGTGAGTGATCGCCGCACAGGCCTGAGAACTCGCCTAGCGCACCCTTAATTGGAATATACTTCGGTGGGATTCGAATTGTTTCCTAGCTCGGAAAATTGCTAAACTAACGCAAAAACTTACTTGATTAACACCTAAAACGTGATTATTTAGTGTAGTGTATAAAATAAAACTGAGGGTCTAAGACCCAATTGCATGACGACAGTATATGGTAACGTCGAGGAAGTTTTTTAGGAATTTTATCTTTTAAAGACTGTCAGCATTTTTTCTCTGTAGGCTCAGTATCATTAAAATGTAAATTATAACCGAAAGTCAATATAAAGAGAAAACCATAAACGACAGAAAGTATTTTCGTATTATGAATTACTACGATTTTCAATCTGGATCCATAGACAAAACTTAAAGCTAACAAAGTTAGCATCATTCAAAATGATATTTTTATCATTATTTGCTTCCTTGACACCTGAACAGTTTTTTTAGGCAGGTGCATGATTTTGTTGCCACCTGTGAGTATTTGTAGACACCTCTACGATTTTCGTAGACAACTGTTAAGTTTTCGTAGATATCGTTACAGTTTTCGTAAATACCATTACAGTTTTCGTAGATACCGTTATAATTTTCGTAGATACCATTACAGTTTTCGTAGATACCGTAACAGTTTTCGTAGATATCGTTACAGTTTTCGTAGATACCGTTACAGTTTTCGTAGATACCGTTAGAGTTTTCGTAGAAATCGTTAAAGTTTTCGTAGATACCGTTACAGTTTTCGTAGATATCGTTACAGTTTTCGTAGAAACCGTTACAGTTTTCGTAGATATCGTTACAGTTTTCGTAGATATCGTTCCAGTTTTCGTAGATACCGTTACAGTTTTTGTAGATATCGTTACAGTTTTCGTAGATACCGTTGCAGTTTTCTTAGATACCGGTACAGTTTTCGTAGACACTTATACAGTTTTTATTGGCTAATCTTTTATTCATGAATATCGTGGACAGCCAGATCTAGTTTTCGTAGATAGATGCACAATTTATGTACGTCCCTGTTCAGTGTTTATATTTTGTAGGCACCTCTTCGCTTTTGTACGAAGTTGCAGGTTTTCGTACCGTTTTAGTAGACATCTATAAAGCGTTAATACACTTATGCAGTTTTATAGGCATTTGCAGAGTTTTTGTAGACTTTTCGTAGACTTCTCTGAAGTTTTTTTAGACACCTAAAGAATTATTGTAAACATCTGTAGAGTTTTTGTTGTCATCTCTTAACTTTTTGTAGACATCTTTAGGGTTTTAGTAGACACCTGTAGACGTTTGTAAGACATCCGTAGAGTTTTTGTAGACATCTATAGAGTTTTTTGTAGACATTCATATAACTTTCGTAGACATCTACACAGTTTTCGTAGACTTATAATTTCGAATCACAAGTATATATCAAAGTAACACTTTTACAGACGGAAAAGCCAGGGCGAGAGTCATTAGTGTAGATGTTATTGTTTGAAGGCGACGAACATAATTGTAATTCAATAGTGGTGGAGCAATGGGGTCAACCTGTGGTATTCCGAACTCGCGCTAAAAACGCCGGGGTGGAAGAAAAGCGCCGACATTACTGGAATCCCAACTATTACATCATTTATATTTAAATCGTACTTCATAAACTTATTGGATAGAACATTTTATCCATCATACTCCAATTTTATCCACATATTTTTTTGTTTGAATGATTGTCCATCAATCAATCTGAAATTATTAAATGTATTTTGATTTTAGTATACCGATAATATGGGATTAGCTGTTTTAATGTAATACTCTTTATTTCGTCCTTAGCATCAGGCAGGCGCTAGCTATAAGCTAGTACACAATAAAATGAAAGCAACATTTTGGTAGTCGGTTAAAATAAAGTGGATTTCTTAATCCGTCTCTGAGACTGACTAAAAAGTAGAAATATGCGTCAAAGTCGCTATAATTATACATTTTTCTGCCATAAAAATATACGGGGATAGGATTCCATTCCATACCCGGAAGTAAGATTATCTCTATACAAAATTTTATCAAAATCAGTCCGGCATTACAAACATTAAAAGGCAACGAACATTTTTGCATCTATGATATGAGCATAAAAAGGTCAGTTCAATGACATTTTGATGCGAATCCATTTTGACGATCAACTTTGACGCGGGCTCCCGAACTATGATCGCGATTTTTAGTCATCGGCTTATGTCGGCCACACCCAGGCGGGGAGAATAAAATTGAAACATGTTTTCATTTTAAACTTACAATTTCCAAATCGGTTTATTTTTTGCCGGACGGTGTATGAAAATTTTCATTATGCAATTGTTTTCGATTGCTTGACATTCACGTTGAGTAAAAAAAAAAGCTTTTGAAATTTTCTGTAGCAAAAGGCCCGTTGCTATTGGGAGTCTGATGTTATTATTAAAAATTTAGTTTCTTATATGTTTTTTACTTAAAGCTGTCCACGAGTCCATACTAAGTTTCGATTAAGCACTTAAAGTATTGAGATTAAATTGACAGACACACAAAATATGCTATAATAGGTATTTTGTTAAAGTTAAGTACTACATGAATTATAAAGAAAGCTGTGAAAGTTTAAAGGCATCAGTTTCAAAAGTTGAAAAGCTTAATTAAGCTTGCAAGGTTCTGTCTCTTAGAAGATTTCCAGCTTTTGTCATAATATGTTTTAGTATTCCGAGACATTGAATCTCAAAAATTTCATGAAAGACCTAAACGATGGATCGTTTTTGGTTTTTTATGATATTAGTGCCCATGTGACGAGTCACAGAACATTTAGTACAAATTCATTACCTAAAAGTTACTGCAAAATTAAGAAGCTAAGTGTTTTGTGGTTTATGGATAGAGTATGAAAAGGAGCTTGTTAGAATCTCTCTCAAAGTTGGTTTAGTTATATTAATAACTAAACCAACTTTGAGAAACAAAATATTATATAAATAATAGCTATTAAGCCAAAGGCCTGATTTTCCGCTTACAGATGGTCTATCTACAACTTTATTTGACAGATGTATGGAGAATCTGTCAAAAAAGTTGTGTACAGCCTAACAGAAACTTTATCAGTAAGCGGTAGAACATGCCATAATTTTAACAAATCTTGTAACTTACCCACTTCATCATCTAGCTACAGTACCTAGCTATATGTGGAATCCAAATTCTTTCGATTTTGTATGTAGGATATTTTTTATTTATTTATTTTGGGCAATAAACAATTGTGTAAAGGCGATCATTACTAACACATTGACAAACAAAAACATCTGGTATAAAACAAGTAAAAATACTACAATTATTCAGTTTTGTCAGTAAGAAGGTTACTAAAGGTTACAGTTAGGCTATTTTTTAAAGCATAACCTGTAATTGAATACGGAGCACATCGGCGGCGGTCGACCAGTAATTAGTAGCCTAATTGGATCACCGTGAAAGCCTTGCGCCATCGGGAAACTCCGATATTGTGTATTGTTTGTACCTATTATGTGTTGTTATTATTTTACTCGAGAAAATACATGCTAAAGATAGGGAAAAGATTCAGCAGAATTCTTTTTCAATACTTGGTGCTTGTAATTTTTTCGCACTGAAATTAGTTTTTTTTCTGGGAACTGTTTTGAACAGTTTTCGAAAAAATCTATAGTTTTCACCAATTTTAAAAGTCGTGGGCAAAAGCTAGTATATTATAAACGCAATAGTGTGCCATTCCATCTGTTACATCTTCATGCCCAAACCGTTGAACCGATTTTGCTGAAATTTGGTATGGAGACACTGCAGGTGACGAGGAAGGTCATAGGATACCTTTTATCCCGGAAAAATATACGGTTGCCACACGATAAACGAATTTTGATGCAACGGAGTTGCGGGTTTCGTCTAGAATCTATACATTAATACGCGAGCATAAAACTTTGTTTTTACGAACGACGCGTAGACGTAAAAAAATGAAATTTGTCCCAGTTATAGTTGATATGGAGGAGGAGCGTCGAATACAAATATTATTTTAAAATATATGCTTTTATCTTACACATTTTTAATAAATAAAACGCTACGAACACTACAATATTTTAACATGAGACAATGAGTTTTGTTTATAAAATTTTATGGCCTGGTAACGGGACCGTTTTGCTAAATTGAAGTCTGTGATTGAATTGGAAATAGATTAAAGTTTTTTTATAGGTCCTCTACACGATGGTTTTAAATATTTATAGTCAAAATTCGACCACAAGGCAAGAGCCTTTATAATATTACAATTGGTTCATCGAATTAAGATTAATCGGACACAAACTTACTTCATTTTATTATTAAATCATAGTCCTTCGGCAAAGATTTGGTATTATCAAGTTTTAATATACTTTAATATTATGTGTTTATAGACATATATTACGACGCTAGCACGGGCGTCTTGGTTTATACGTTCAATAGCGGGATTTTATGTGCTGTAAACGTGGCGTCTTCCAATATATATCCAGTACTGGCATGGGAGAACTGGCTTTGTCTATCACGGCTCTAGGGTTAAACCACAATAGATAAAATGAACCAGTATACAGACATCAAACAAACCGACAAATCGGCGTGAGTACGGCTTTGACAAAGCGGTGAGCGTATCTCGAACTGCACTACGACGCAGCGTATTGACTCTGCGTTGCCCATTAGCATGCACCATTGGATATTACATACAAATTACGGCAATTTATCAATTTCAAAAACACTTATAAGCCTGGTTACTGGTACGTTCTATTTATTGTGGTTAAACTGTACTTCTAGCGTATATAAGGTAGAAGTTAGTTATCATAAAACCTATTTCCTTAAAGCTCTTGACGAAAATGACAAGTTTTTATCATATTTTACATTAAAATGCGTTCACAATATTCAAAGTACGTAATAAGTTAATATTTATTATTTTTATTTATTTATTTATATATTCACAAAATTAACGTACAGGTTTACAAAAATATTAGTGGAGATTTCTATTAAGTTAGGTTACTTGTGCTAGAAATCTCCGCAAATATGTAAATCAACTTTTTAATGAAATCAAGTGTCAAACAAACGGGTTACCTGATGGAAAGCAACTGCCGTCGTCCATGGATGCTCGAATATCTGAGGAGTCGCGAGTGCGTTGCCGGACTTTTCAAAGAAGGGATAGGATACGGGAATAGGGTTAGGAAATGAGGTTTGATTAAATTACTTACTCTTTTCCAAGAAACTCTCTTTTTTTCGCTTATCGTTAAGGACCTTCTTTTAGTAAAAGTATTAAAAAACTATTTTAAGCAACTAAGAGGGTTTTTACTACATCTGAGTGTAAGGATGATTTTAAGGCAAACGATAGCATTTCTTACAGAAATCGCTGAAATGGCTGAAAATAAACCCAACATATTGAAATCAAAACATAATTTAATTTAAGACGTTCGATCGGGTGTCCATTTGTAGGTTCATGAATAAATTTGCAAGCGCGATATCCAGGCTTGTGTTGACCGCCCGCTCCCCCGCGTCCCCGCGCCCCCGCGCCCTCGCTGGAAAACACTGCTCCTTTGCTCTTGTTTTTCAATCTGCACCCGATTCTAATATTATCATGTATATATAAAAAACTGGAGTATCTGCTCATTTAATGTTTTTACAAAATAATCAATGTGGGGGAGCTGAAGTAATAGAACACAAATCGACAAAAACTTGTTTGTCTGTTTGTACGCGCTAATCTCAGGAACTAGATGATGGTTTTGAATCAATCTTTTTTTGTTTAATAGCTATTTGGTCTGGGCAACATTTAGGATGTTTTTGTCCCGAAAAATGTACGGTTGCCGTGATATACTAATTTTCGAGCAACGAAGTTGCGGGCATCGACTGGTCTAAAATACAGTTTTAAATTGATCTCAAGCGTATTATTAATGACGAACGTAAATCTATTAGACTCGAATCCAATTAAGGCTTCTTTGCATTAGACAGCGAACGATTCGGACGAACCGGACGAACGATTCAGCTTGGGCGAGGTTTCATAACATTTCATATACCGGTTTATAAAATTCGTTTCCTTCGCTACGATTGGTTCTGACAAATGTGCGTTCACCATTAAACTACAATAATTTGTGAAACAACTAACGGAGTTTTTGCTAACCTAGAAACTAACTCATGGTTGGCCAGAACCCTAATGGGTACGTCCGCACAGCGGATTCTCTTATCAAATTTTTCGCTAATTTTTTAAAAGAATTTTTAAATACATACTAAACTTTGGATTTTAGATATAAATTAAGATATCAATAAACTGTTTCATTTTTGGATAACATAATAGTATAAAATTCGATTGCTAGTCAATATTGTACAGCTTCCGCCTGCTGTAATGTTGTCGCACGAACAACACGATACAAAACACCCAGCTTTTTCGAAGCTACGCTGTTGTTGAATCCCAATAGCACAATCGGGGTACACAGTTCCTTTACAGTTGTTTTTCAATCTCTCCTCTCAATCGTATGTACAGAACCCTCAATTGTATTAAGTAGTGCCGAAAGGTTTGGACTTGGTTCGCGGCTTACGTTTGTATAGGGTACTTTTATATTGATTGAAATTCCCCATAGTTGGACTGAAATTACGCAGAACGACACGAGTTAAAATAAGAATTAAACCGAGATTTTACGTATTATCCGTGCTACGTTTGGCATCATCATTATCTTAACATACATACCTATATTGCGTGAGCTTATCATTAAACTCCTCCCAAATGACTGGTCCGATTTTGATTAAACTTTTTGTAGATATTCATCAAAGTTTGTAAATGGTTTAGACTCACAATTTGGTCCACTGGAAGATTTTTTTGTAATTGATTTCAAATTCAAAGTAGTTGTTGATGGTAGCGCCATCTTCTGTACTCCACTATAACGCCTGAAGTAACTGCCAAAAAATTTCGAACTTAAATCGCCAGATGGCGTTTTAATGGTCTAGGTCAATTTATTTTATTGTTATTTATTTATCGCATCCGTGCGTAGCCTAGCGGCTTTCTTGTTTAAAATATGTGAAAACTTATATGCGAAAACGCCATAACGTTTTTTAACGAATAGATGAAATAAATCTCTAAAACCGGTCGAAGCTTAAGTCTAGACTAGCACGATATAAAGCTATAAGGTTATTCAAAACAATTACAATTTGCACCGGGCGGGCTGAATTTGACAGTACGGATTTGTTTGTGCGCCGTAATCCGAGCTCAAACTATTACCTTTTGAGAGAGAAACTATTTCATAAAGTTGTGTACGCCGAGTGAAATATATTTTGTATGGTATCTGCGAGCACACGAGTTAAAGCAATCACGAAGTGTTAATGTGCGAGAATGTGTCCGTACGTCTGGTACCAGTTTAGAAAGGAGGACCGGACAAAATGGTCTAAGGACCAATAATGACATGACATATATCATTAGAAAGGTATTTAACTATACTACAGTAGTGACTATGGGAGCTCGATTGGAATATCTATCTGATCTATACATATAGTAAAACAGTAAAATTGGCGTGTCTGTACATTTTGCAGGGGAGCTAAGCATAAGTAATAGAACACAAATCGACAAAAAAAAGTATTCAGTTTTGTCTGTTTATCTGTCTGTACGTGCTAATCTTCGGATCTATTGAACGGATTCAAATAAATCCTTATTTAATAGCCATTAAGTCTAGGTATTACATAGGATACTTTTTATCCCGGGAAAATGTACGGTTACCATAATATACAAATGATGTTTTTTTCGCGCAACAAAGTTGCGGGTATTAACTAGTGACATAATAATATGGAACGTCCTTATTGGTCCTTGGACCAGCCCTCATACTTTTTGGCGATCACCCTTTCTTAATTTACTTTGTGGGTAGACTATAGGTGTAGTTACCGATACTCCCATATACTAATATTCAGTGGCGTAACTATACCGTTCGAGGCCCGTGGCAAATTTGCTTTCGTTCCACTATGTCAATCCAATAAAAAAACACGTCAAGCGATTATTGTAAAAAATCGCGTACCACTTGTCTAGGGGGACTTATCGGGGGCCCCTTCCGGCTGGGGGCCCGTGGCATTTTGCCGGCTTGCCACCTCGTAGTTACGCCACTGCTAATCTTGTAAATGCGAATGTCTGTCCGTCAGTCTCCTTGCCGCCCGAACCGATGATCCGATTTTGTTAAAATTTGGCGCGTAGCAAGATTTGAACGGCTATTATTGTATATAACATGTCAAATGCACCAATCAACAAACATCCAATACAAAAAAATAGGCGAATTACCTAATAAGTAAGATCATAGAGGAATGAGTAAGTATAATGTATTAATTTTAAATTTAGAACTCCATCTAACGCGCATTATAGGGCGATTACGAATTTCGACCTACTTAGCATGAGCCCGGATAGCTCAGTCGGTAGAGCATTGGACTTTTAATCCAAGGGTCCAGGGTTCAAGTCCCTGTTCGGGCGGCCAAGCTTTTTTTACTTTTTCATGGCTTACTTTAATTTGGACTATTTACCTAATAATTATTTTTTAAAAATTTATGAAAATAATTTTAATTCTCTGATCAGAAGTTCGGATAATGTGCGGCCGAGCTTACAAATTTTTTTCACTACCTACAAATTACAGGTAATTTTTTTATTTGCTAGTACCGTAGTTCTAAAACTAGAAGTAGACATAACACGGTCACATTACTTAGACAAAGACCTTGATAAAAAAATGTAAAAAAACATAAAATGCCAAAAAACAGTAACAGAAAACTGGCTAAAACATCTATACAGGGCAACAGTTGGCTAGTTTTCTGTTGCTGTTTTTGGAGATTTTGTTAAGTTTTTTTAACATTTCTTTATCAAGGTCGACTGCGACCGTCTCGTATAGGTATCAGTGTTTTACGTTCGTTTTACGTATGTCGTTGAAACCACATATCTAATTAAAATTTGATCGGTTGAACTGTACATACAGCTGTGACGATAACACGCCGTGTTCCGCGTGTGTATAACAGTGTACACTGAGTGTACGACGCGGCGGTGTGCGGCGCGTCGTCGACGCTCGCCGCCAGTGTACCTGCGGTGTCGGAGCGCGGCGGACGCGAGTGATGTGAGGATGACCAAATACAAGATGAACAACACCGCGCGCTCGTCGTCGGAGGTGACGCTGACGTCCTTCGTGAGCGCCGACAGCTGGGCGGGCGCCGCCCTCGCTGCCCCCACGTGGGCGGGCGCGGGGCTGGCCGCGACCCTGCACAAGACGTACGGCTGCGGGCTGAACGAGCTGCGCGTCGAGAACCTGGCGGAGTGTCTGTGCGAACGCTACGGGGGCGGCTGCAAGCTGTGCCCGCGGCCCCCGCCCGCCCCCGCGCCGCCCCACCTGCCCCCGCCCGCCCTCGCGCCGGGGAAGGGCGCCTGTCGCTCCTGTGGCGCCGACTGCTCCCCCGACAGACCCATCTACAACAGTGAGTGTTCTCCCGGTGATATCGCAGTAGACGCACCCGGTTTGGGTGCAACCGGGCACAATAACATGTACACCCGACTTGACGAAGTCATCTCGACGCACTCACTAATTATCACACTACAAATATTTCTAAGATGTTGGAACCATTGCTTTGAACTAAAAGAGGAATGAAATCGAGCTTTTAAGAACATTATCCGGGCCGTCACTCGTCAGGTATCAGTGTAAGGGCATTTCTAACGTCTTTTTCAAACGTCAACGAGCTTCTAAAAGTTGCAAATATGCTGCAAGATTCTATTTTCACCGCGTACTGATAAAATTTCTATATGGCACATCCACAACTTTTTTTACAGATTCTCCATACAACATCTGACAAAAAAAGTTGTGGATACACTATCCGACACTTATCAGAAAGCGGTAAAGCAGGCCCTTAGATTAGGAAGTGACTATTATCATGTTAGCGTCTCACCGATATTTCCGTATTGCCCGCTGCCAGCTATGTAGTGTATAGTGTAAAAACCGTATCGGAAATGTCCTGGAGACATTGAAAAATAATAAATACGATGTAGGCTAAGGCGAGCAACAAGCATTGTAAGGTCTTAAAAATAATGCCAATATGTTGCTTACTGATAATGCGCTGAATACCTACAGCAAATCAGGAAATAACTTGCCGTCCTGCTGGGGAGTTCTCCGACTGTAGACGAGTGTATTGAGCTAACTAAACTTCACCCAGTTTGCGCTTAGCTAATTGAGGATTCTTTGCCGTTTCTGTATGGAAATTTGAAACCCTAACGAAAATGTATGACTTTCATACATTTTACTTAGTTGATCGATAGTTTTAAGTTGACTTTCGGCTCATACCATTTCAATTACTAACATAATTCTCTATTTACGAATCTACATACATTATACTGTATATCTTACTTCCCGTACATGTTTGTGGTAAACTTTACGGCAAAACTATAAGAGCTTTAGGTTTGGGTTTCAGCGCAGTAATTTGTGTATAATTTAAGTCATCAATCATTATTTATCCAAGAGTAAAGTTAAAAGTAGTCGTTGTAGCATGAGATATTCATCTTATCTATATATAACTAGCTGACCCGGCAAACGTTGTTTTGCCATATAAATGATTTCCCCTAACACTTAGGGGTATGAAAAATAGATGTCAGCCGATTCTTAGACCTACTGAATATGCATGCAAAATTTGGTTAAAATCGGTAAAGACGTTTCGGAGAAGTACGAAGACAAACATTGTGACACGAGAGTTTTATATATTAGATAAAGTCATTGTTGTGAAAGGTGCATAGAGGAATGGTGAGATGTCAAAGTTTTAATTAATGCTTCTCCTGAAAATTATAATAAAGACTATATTTTTGCATAATGACTGGTTTACACGTATTAAGTAGATAAGTAGGTAACTAAATTTTAAGTTATTAGTTAATATGCAGCATGTAAACACAAAATTAGTAGCAAGTGGCAAGTTAAATCACTTAAAATTAAGTTAACTACTTATCTACTTAATACGTGTAAACCAGACTTACATGACAGTGTTGCACCGCGCGGGGGTGCGCTGTGCGATAAGAATATTAACGATTGTTTTATTACGATCATTAGTATTTATCGTTAATATTATGTACTACTAACACCATCTATGAGTTGATATATGCAACTGTAACGATAAGCTAAACGATCTGAGTATTCACATGGCCAAAACCGTATTTTTTATCTGTCACAGACCACAGTTACTAGACAGATATTATTACTTTGAAAAATCCAACGTCACAGCATTTAAAAAATCTCGCGAACCCTCAACAAGCCGCGCTTTGACGCTAGGAATATATAGAATATAGATCACATTATAACACATAGCACAAAAATATTACAAGAAATAACGAAACGGAAAAAGAAAACTATTGAAAAGTAACAAAACGACAAGTAAGAAACAAAATACGTAATAAACTAAATTAAAAATTCTCTAGTACAGTAGTTAGGCTCAACTCACACCGAAAGAGCGGCGAAGTGCGACTTCTCGAGCAGTCGCGGGAATCCGCGCGCGTTCTCGAGCTCACCCGCGATGGTCGATAATAAGTATTATAGTGACGAAAATAAAGTTCAAATTGTTATTACACTGAAACTGCGCTTCGCTTCGTTGCCCTTCGCCGGTCTTTCGGTTTGAGTTGAGCCTTACGCGAGTGCTGCCGAAAAGGACCTCAGACTCAGGTACTGATTGCGGCATATTACCTACACCGCGATCCCCGGTTTTGAGTGAGGCCTTTGTTATGAATCGTCGTTACCTAGCAAAGTTAAGTACCAAGTGCTGGGAGTTTTCGTCCTTGCTTGATATTATAAATGCACATTTACATGGATGTAGTCGCGTGCAACAGCCGAAAAATATATTATTATTAAATAGCCAGGTAAGACGTGACAGACAGACAGACAGCTGACAATATCAGCATAAATATAATTTAAGCATTAACAAAACGGTGTCAAGACTTCGAGAGTTAGGTTTAGTAATAAAAGGCACTAATTGGCGTGCAGGTCACCGGCGCTGGGATCATCTCGCCTGGTTATAACAGTGCGTATAATTTGACCAAAGGTTACACCGCGATTAATACCTTTGTAACTTGTCTAAACAGACGTCGACCTCTCAGGTGCGAGGTTGTATTGTGCTCGTGTTAGTAGCTTTGGAGGCAACTTATATAATGTTGACACCAAAATATAATACCAGAATGCAAACTTAACTTAGACGCAAGTAAAAAACATTATAACACACTATCTGACCCGGCAAACGTTGTTTTGTCATATAAATAATTTCCTCTAACATTTAGGGGGATGAACAATAGATATTGGTCGATTCTCATATATACCGGATAAGCAAAAAAAATTTTATCAAAATCGGTCACGCCGTTTCGGAGGAGTATGGCAACGAAATCTGTGACACGAGAATCTTATATATAACACATGTAGGTAAATATTATACTACATAAATCTATCTTCTATCTTTCGGTTTCTTTGCCTAAACATCTATACATACAAATCATAAAGCAGTCAAATTGAAGTGTCCGTACATTTAATATTTTAAAAAGATAATGTGGAGTTGCTAAGAAACAGTAATGAAACACATATCGACAAAAAAAGTTGTCTGTTTATCTGTTTGTACGCGCTAATGTTAGGAAGGACTGGACGGATTTGAAAAAATCAGTTATTTTTATTTAATAGTTATTAGCCCTATAATAATTATATAATAGTTATTTCCCGCGTGATATACAGATTTTTGCGTATTGTTGCGGGCACTAGTTCCACTACACACTAGGCAATAGTTCCGTACCTAAATGCTGACTACCTCTGTGGCTCAGTTGATAAGCGCGTTGGTAGCTTAAGCCGGGGGTCGCGGGTTTGAATCCCGCCGACGGAGCAAAATGTTTTTCAATGTTCCTGGGTTTTGGATGTGTATTTATATAATAAAAATCTTAAATATGTGTATAGTATAAAAGTATTAAATATATTTCCGTTGTCTAGTACCTGTAACAC
>JAOTAV010029336.1:0-20511 GCA_026546445.1 Cyclargus thomasi
CATCCAAGGGAAAGTCTAGATTACCTGCGGTATACTGTATAACATAGTTGAAATATAAATTAACCGACTCTCAGTTACCACAGACTAAGTTGATAAGGACTTGGCAGAAAGTTATATTGTTTAATAAAAAATACAATTAAAATTTTACATAACAATTTTACACCTTGTGCTGTGTTTTATTAAGCTGAAATAAATATCAAGTCTATGTTGTTTGTAGGAAATAATCATATCTAACTTTTTATATCCTTTGTTAATAAAATTATAGTAATTTCAAAGAAAATAATTGTACGATAGCAATTTGGAGCAAGATAGAGCTAGGATCTAAAAGAGAAAAGTATGAAAATAATTAAAGGCAATCAACAAGTTGGTTGATTGCAGTTTTTAGGATTAGAAAAAAACAACGCCATCTATACTTTGTTTGTAAACTATTAAAGAAATGCTATTGCTATTGCCCACTAGATGGCAAGTAAATTCCAAGGGTAAATCAGTATCGTTTTAGCGCCATCTATATTTCATGCTACTAATTACAATAAAGTAGTTGCGCTACTCAACGCTAGATGTCACTTTGTCCACAGTTCCTTTATAAAACAGTGGAGGCTTGCGTTGTTTTACTGTTTCTACTTGCCGCTAGATGTCACTCAATAATCACTAAACTTTCGAGCCAAAAACCACAAGTTTAGTAAGTTTTCTTGTTGGCATAAAAATAAATCATAGTATAGAAAAACCAGAACATATTATTACCATATAACAAATCCTAAGCTTACCTTCCATGACGTATACGATGCTGCCTACATCGCCTTCTTTGATAATGAGGCTGCCGGCCGCGTACTCGACCGGGTACATACAGTCCACGATCTCTCTGATCTGTGTCATCTCTAGGTTCTTCATGAAGTCGTTGTCAAGTATGGCACTTTTTATTAGTTCCCGTGATCTGAAAAAGGATTTTTTTACTTAGATTTTCTTAAGTTATTACTCAGTATTGCCTACAGGGTTTGAGATAATATAACAATCTGCACTGATTTTAACGCTAACGCAACTTTACAAAAAATTACGAGACATAAATAACAAAATACTTTCAACGTAAAAAAGGTGATAAACTACAACTTGATGTTTAGCAAATCTACCTACCTCTACCTACTAATTACAAACATATATATTGTTTTACTTTGCATATTTTAGGCTCAGTAGCTCATATTTATTTTATTTATGTACTGTATGTATGTAAATCTTTTAGACGTACTTCAACAGAAATGTTATATAGCACATTTCCCCTAACTAGCCTAAGCCCGGTGTCTACTTTGTATATGTATCAAATTAAATGAAATGCGTCCAGTAGTTTGTGAGAATAACGCGTTGAAGTCCACATTTTGCGCAATTTCTACTGATTTCTAGCTTTTATTGATCACAGCACGAGGTTTAAAGACCTCCACAGTAAAAGACCTTAGAAAATGTATTATACCCCGTAGTTTCGAAGATTGGCGTGTTAAAATTACATAACAATATTTTTAGCTTTATAATACAAACTAGCAGACCCGACAGACGTCGCCCTGCCGGTCTAATTTGTGAATGTAAACCATTTTCGAATCCCCTAATACACACACAAAAAATTTAATCTTCAGAGAAAAAATTAAGGTCTATGATTTAAAAATTGTCCAAAAACGATATTCATATTCCATACTAATATTAGAAATGAGATATTGTGTCTGTCTGTTTCCTTTTTACGCCTAAAGAGCTGAGCCCATTTTGCTGAAAGGTATATAAGATAATTGATGAGTCCCGGAGAAGTACATAAGATTACTTTATATCCCGGAAAATGTACGGATACTGCATGATAAAGGAGTTCTGGCGCAACGGAGTTGCAGTCTAATCTGTTATATAAAATAGGTCGAGTTTTCCTTCCTGACGCTATAACTTCAGAACGCACGAACGTTGGTAAGGTTCCGGCCTCTGTGAGGTTCATAGCAAAGAATATCAGTAAAAAAATTCAAGAGAAAAGCAGGAAAACACACAAAAGCTGTGTATAAAAATGTTGTAGTTTATGACGAAATTTGCTGAGACTAAACCAAAATTGCAGTCAGTTTTTTCACCTCTATTGCACAAGGGCATGACTATATAAATTACGTCATGACAAAATCCAAGCTTTTGATAAGATTTAATGAGGCTACGTGTTCGGTCTTATGTTTTAAGACAAAATCAGATTGCTATGATATGTATTTAGACATGTGAGTTTGATGATAAAAATATAAAATTGTAAAAGGTATTGACGTATTAGGCGTAGTTAAAAAGGCCTATACCTTTTACAATTTTATATCTACTATATAAATTATACACTCTATAAAATAATAAATAAAAAAATCAGAAGTGTTATTTACAAGATTTTAACTTTTAAACCAATGGGAAATAAAAAATGATATATATATTGCAACATATTTTCCGTGAAAAACGGATAGACTTAAAATAATAACATAACATAATTGAAGCATTACGAGGAAAATGAAAAACATATATGCGATGCTTGTTAATATTTTTAATGAACTATGTCCATGAAAAATAGTTTAAATAACATCATCAGAGATGCAATAGAATTTCCTCTGTAGAAACAAACCTAACGTGAAACCGTGAAGTAGACTTTACTACCAAAGATGACATTTGCAATACGGTTTAAAAATAATTTGATAGAAATTTTGTTAAGAACAACATATTCGAAATCAAATTACAATAGCTAGAACTCATTCTTGGATTACATACGCTATTTATTTCAGACATTAATTATAGATACTTAAACGAATCTTTTAACCTGCAGGTTAAAGTGGAAGGTCTTCGCACTGCATGAATTATGACATACATTTCAAAGCATTAAGATAAAACCTTATTAAAAAGATATTAATAAATCATTAGGTATCAGTGATTCATACAAGAACCTGTTCATTAATCCAATTACAAGTATCGTTTTAATCAGTAGCAAGTTACGGTGCTGTCAATTTACTAACTTTCGAAAAATATGTTAATGTAATAACATTTTTTTTTGATGAATTTATATTTTTAGTTATAGCAGTGCATTTTATTCAAAATAGACAAGATTATATATCAATCTCTGATATGGTATTCTACCTATCTATTTGCTATTTAAGTTTCTACTAATTGGAGCGTATCTCCGATTCAAAACTTCTAAAAGTTCTCTTACGAACTTCCACAAAACTGCTACATCTAAAACTAAACCTACTATAACTGGCAACACTGATATAAAAAAACCCTTCATCGAGTGCCTAAGGCGAGGACAGCTAAAGTTCGTAGGTAATTATACCAAATGCGTCGCTTGAAGGCACTCTAGGTGGCACACGCTGGCCTCGATCTGACAGATATGTGAAACTGAATCTCTGTATAGTATCGATCCAAGTTCACACCTTGTCAATGACTTGCACGTGTTTGATGGGAAACATCTGACTAACTGTCTGCTAGAGTTTAGATAATTTCTCATCAGTATTAATTCACTTCAAAGCTTTTACAAAATTATTAAAATATATTACTGTATAATCAGGATATTTTAACGTTCGTTTGTTAGTTTTTTATCAGATGGTTGGTTTTAAAAACGGTACTAATCAAATAGACGAAGTTAATCAAATGACCTATCCATAAAAAAATGTGATAGACAAAAATTTTATGAGGATGAGGAAATAACACGTAGAATTAAATCATATTCGGGATATAATTCCACATGTCATTATAGCCGAATTATCAGTCATTAACAATATCCTCAACTAATCTAAAATACCTAACACTAGAGCTGATAACATCGTTTTTTCACAAACATAACTTACTTGTGGCTTTTCGGTATTTTCAGTAGCTTCATTTCATGGTCTTGAGAAAGAGACGACAGTGGTTCGGCAGATATAGCGGTCCTCTTCAACCTGGGCTCTCCGATAGGAAATATCCGGGTATTCTCTATACCTGGACATGCGTGAACCTCAAAATCTTCAGGAATCGTGCCATTCTTTTGGATATCGAACATCTGCCTCGTAAGTGGTTTCACGACTTGCCTGTACTTGTCAATCTCATTTTTCAGGTATCTAATCGTCGTATCTCTCTCGTCGATCTCATTCTCTAAGTGCGCGATTATCTTGTCTCGCCTCTTCAATTCCTCCGTTTTTTCGAACACCAATCTCTTCAATTCCATGCATTTTTTCTCCAGTTTGTAATAATGATCTATTTTGCAGTGGTTATGCGTTTGCGCCATTTTAACTATGTCACTGTTTATTTATCACCAGTTCTACATTATCGAAGCACCTGGAACGATCGCATGAGACTACATACGACCGGTTAATAAATTATCATCGATCCATCGATACGATAAAACTTAAGTTTATTGCTGGTGACTATTGAATGTCTACGAAATATTTAGCAGTCGGTGTCGAGACTTATTAGGAGCACATGACGCAGCGGTATTATTCCTATTGTTTAAATGAAAAGTTATTGTACGCAAGTGAAGGTTGATTCAATGAATCTTTAATATAAATTTAGATATCGACTCGGCACGTTATTTTGGAGGAGATAACTGTGCCTTTTCTTATATTGAAAAAGTTTTACGAAAAACAACTTTTAAATTTATTATGTATAATTGTCTATATAAGATAATACTTAATAATTAATACTAAAACTATATTGGTTGACATATTATCTGTTACTATATTACTTTCAGTTGATTGGCAAGCGATACAATTTACATGAGAATCAAACTAATCTTTCAACACAATTCTATTGTTCAACATACGTTTAGTAAATGGTTGCAGTAAATATAAATCTCTACAATACAATTTGAATTGACTAATAAAGTAACAAATTAATACTGTAACTGTGAATATAAAATGAGATACAAGACGTGTTGAATGAATTGACAAAATCAATGGTCCTTTTTCGTCACGTCAGCCAGCACATTGTTCTGGTTGTCTGATATAGAAAGTGTGGGCACTGGGCAAGTTAAGTGTAAGGTCAGACCTTTCAAACCGTTAGAGAGGTCATGCAGATTTATGTATTACATAAATTGGGTACACGATCGTGTTATTAAAAACTACATGTTTGATATTTATTAGTATGCCATGCACTTGATATATTCCGTTGGTCAACACTTAATTACTTGTAATCTAAGATTTATTGTTAAAGGTCAAAAATAGCAATTTTATTTTCCAGAATAGTTCTTAGGTGATTAAGACCATAATTTATTATTAGCACATTAGTGGCTGTTGAAGAAATAACATTTAGTTTTGAAGGCTTCGAAGCCCCTAAGGCTCTTTTTATTTTTCCTTCTTGGTTCTAGGTCTGAGTGCAAAACTATTCCGTCGTTTTTTTCTATTAATACTTACCTACACTTTCCTCCTATGTTTGTCGTTAAGCCGTGTTCTTGGTTCTATTTTTACGTAAATAGGCTAAATAATAATAGGTAACATTTTAACACTCATTCACGTTTATTTTTAGATTCAGAATTAGCTTTATCTGGTGATAAGATTAGAGATTAAAATGCTAATCATAAATCGAGTACAGATAAATCATTTAAATAACAGTTGCAAATAATTTTGTTCGACAATTAGCTAAGAACTAGAAATTAATTCAATAAGAAAAAAAATGGACTTTCCATATTTTAAAATAACAACATTTTATTTTCATGTATTTTTACAAATTTGTTTGTTTATATCTACAAATTGATAAAATGTCGTATAAGTTTTTCATTTGTACCAAGTCAAAGAAACAATTATTGAATTAACAAACACTGGAAGATAATAAAATTATACTACCACACAAATCTACCAACGCAGGGAAATTGAGTAGGCATAATGTTGGAATTATAATTGAAACTAATTTAACTTCCATACCATTAATTATCATAAGCAAATGGAGATAACAACGAACTTTGTAAATACAATCTAAAGACAAATGATTGAGTAGTAATTCGTATTTGAGAACCACGTCCGTTAATTTTAATGAAAAAAATAATTATTAAAAAACGCAAAGCAAATGAGACAGCAAAAATGTTAACATAATACAAAATGCCTATTACAAGCAACCAAATATATCATACTGTCTCACTAAACGCGCTCACAACTCAACAATTAAAAGTAATGGCTCAAATAAATTGCAGTGAAACACCGAAGACAATTACTCTCCGCGTCCAACTAATAGTGTAATGGAGGTCGTTGAATCTAGAGCATAAACCCTAATGGCTCTAATATAAATATTCTGCATAGTATCTTCATGGTGTAAACATAGTTCAGAATAACGTAATTGAATTAGAACTGTTTATTTATAATTTGCAAGAGTTAATGTTTGAGGTGTTGAAAAGTGTAAGCTTTAATGACCAGTAGTAAAATTTGTTAATGACGTAAAGTTAAATTAGGAAAGTTGTATAAATTGAAATCCAAATCAAACACGAATCAAAGTAAAGTTAATATCGCACAGAAATCAAGTCTTAGATAACTCGGTTAATAATATTTTGCGGGGTACATGAATTTTAGGACCAAAACAAGATAATATGAAAAAAGCTACGAAATTGCACATTATAATAAAGGCAACGAACTTTAATAAACGGGAGAGTTCCATAATCCTATAAATCATAAACAATGTGTATAGACTTATCATAGGCAGTGACGTCATGACTAAAGCCGCGTTTAGACGTTGACAGGACGCTATTTACAAGACTGACGTTATCTCGACAGAAACGGCCGAATCCATTAGGTTACATGATTGCATAATCTATGCAAAAGCTATTTTTGGAAAAGCCGCAAAAAGGCATTTACGATAAGTGCTTGTTTAACCTCAATCGATAACAGATACAACTAGAACATTAGCACAGAAAACTCCCATTAGCAATCAGGAGATTTGGAATGGAATTGGATATTAGTGTCATTTTCCCGACATCAAATGCTATTGGGTAATAAAGTAAAATTTTATCTAATGTAGCTGATTTCTACTGCGATAATATAGTTGAGTCAATAAATAGTTACCGATCCAAAGCTCTAAAATTAGATAATTTGTCCAGTATAGTATATCCAATACTCTATTAATCATTAATTTATTTTAACTGTCAAGCATTTGGTGAATCCCGACATAAATGAAGACATAAGTGGAAAAGCGGATAACTAACAATTTAAAAACTGCCGGTTTGTCAATAGGGAATATGCGTCTGAAACAAAATTTATTGAATGCAAATTATTAGTTAGTGGGCTAAAAGATGTACAGAATGACAACTCTCTTTCTAACCATCTACTTCAAAAGCTTGTAACTTTGTTTTCAATTTTATCAAAAAACTAAATGGACTACATCGTTTATGGACTACATGGTTTATCAATAACGATAGATTTATTTAAAAGTCATGCACATTCCCTATTACAATTACAAGTTGTCTGATGATGGTAATATCCGTAGTGATGTTCTTCTTTTCCTCGATTGGACGATTGAAAATTATCCAAGGAAAATAAACGCACGCGGGCATCTTCCAGCCCACGTGAGTCAATATTTATTATCTTTATCGGACGTTGAATGATTCAGATTAAGGTCAGATTTTTGCACATTTTTGATTTCAAAAACGCTTTCACGCACAATGATTGATTGCATATTAACAAGTCATAACCTTTTCGAAAATGCGTGTTGATTTACAAAGGTTAGGCCTAAATTATTGCATAAGATTAATTTCTTACACTCAATTAATTGTAATTACCTGCAAATTAAACGAGTCGGCTCAAAAATCTTGAAATATCAATTTAAAAACGCTCTTGGGGCGTTTTTAAATTGATTCCTCTTAGAATATTTTCTTGTGTTATTTCCCCCATAGGGAAGACCAGGTGTTGTAGAACGACCGTAAATCATAATACTTCAATCGTAAAAGTTATTTATACCAACAATAACCGTAATTTCATTTTGAACCGTGACCTTCCTGGCCAAATATTTCTGATCCTAAAATACAGACTACAAATTAGCGTTGTCATCGTTTTACGATGCTGTACCTAGAATTTCTTAAACACCGTAAAAATATCTTTGATCTTTCCTTGACACACTATTGTGATGAAGAAAGTTTTAGGGCTGTCAACAGACTAAAGAGAATTAAGCTAACTAAATAGCGTGTACTACTATGAGAATTATATTTTGCAGCTTCGCTTTAAAACCTGGACGCACCTGATCCTTTACACGAGGTTTTGACATGACCAGCACCACGAATTTGACATGAAAATTATACAAGTCTGATTTCAGGGAGTAATACAAAAAATCAAGAATTTTTGGAAAATAGGACAACCCTACACTTCGGAGAACAGTACTCTTAATTAGCTGTTGTAAACTATTTTTGGATACCAACAAAAAACGTTTGTCTCAATGCTTTCGAATAGGTTCAGTCATTAGTCTTGTGGCAGTCATGATGTCTGTCATTTAGATAAATTGTCTGTAGATCTGATTAACGATGTAATTTGATTCGCGCAACTACTGTTTTCATATGAATAGTTACCTCTTTAAGGCTTTATTAAGGTCTGTTATGTCATTGCTTTCCGTCAGGTAACCCGTCTGCTCGCTTGCCCCCTAAATACCATAAAAGTCATCATAATATTATGACAATGCTTGTTGTCCAAGACTGAGGTTTGAATCAGAAATTAAGTGAAAAAAATTTATTCGGATATTTTATTGAATGGTGAAAAAACTTGATTCCATATGAAACGTTCATATTTCATCCGTCTTTACGAACCGTCAATGTCGGACCTAGTGTGGATGAGCCAGGCAGACTCCTTATGTCAATTTTCAAAACCAAACAACTTTAAAATTTCAAATATTGTATTTAAAATTCTACACTTTTTCTAAAAGTTGGTGTAACCCTTATTTTGTATACACAACACTGAGAATATTCCAGGTGTTACGGGGTCGAAAGATTTCCACCGTGCGCAATACAAACGGTTAACTGAATGAAAACAGATGGATTTCTCAAGTCTCAACGAACGAGCGAATGAATATTTCATTCGGTCTTTAAGACAATAAATACTTTTCCATCGCCTGAAAAAGTATATTATTAAAAGTATATCTAATATATACTTTTAAATTAAATTTTAGTAAATAATAATTTCATATATAGAGCATAATATAATTTATTCGATTTTATCACCACGGATTTAAACACCTGCTAAACAGGCATTATGTCAAAATCAGTACATAATTGAGGACATTAGTGGAAGAGACAGATAAGTAATATTTTAAAGACTTCAGGACTTTTGCGTTAATGGACGTTTTTGGACCCCAAAAAATATTTGATATTAAAACAACATGGTTTTGATGAGTAGCTAGATACACTAGTTAGCTAATAAACTAGGTAAGTTAATAGATTTGACAAAATTTTATGGGAAAATATTTGCACATAGTCGAAGGTTGCAAAATGTTAGTTGTCCGCTTCTTACACTTATGACACAAATAAATTTTGACACAAAAACTTTTAACAGATGTTTCAATCGTTTGTGGTAAAACCGGTTATACTTAAATAATAGGAACTTTATTTTTTGTCAGCAAAGTTTATATTTGACTTCAACTTGTATCATGTGGTTAATCTATTAAATAATTAGAACGAAGTTAGCCGCAAAAAATCCATGGCACTATTTTTATTTAATTAACGTTAATATGTTAATAAGTGCTCGCTATTTTCCTACTATTTATATACATCACATAAATTTTTTTATTTTTAAAACGAGACTCTAACCTAACCTAAAAATACAATTGTTATGTACTTCTATTTTAAGGATCTCATGAATAAATTGAGCCTTGTTGTATTAATTTAAATACTGATTAATAATAGGTGCCTACAATACAAAACGATAAAATAGATACTGCTTCTCTACTTAAATTTTAATTTAAAAATATTTACTTTATTGAGGTTTAAGTAATCAAAAAATCAAAATTGTGGTTTATATTAAGTTTCTTTAAATTATTTTTATTATTATAGAAATTAAAAATTTGTTTTATGTAAACTATTTTTAATAATACCTATATTATACTGGCATGAGGTACACGCGAAAAACGGTCAATTTTAAAAATAAAATCTGTCACGCGACCTTTAATTCGCAAGACCAATCTGACTTTTAAGCTCTCCAATGTAGATTAAAAGATTAAAATAAAAAGTTAGCAGTAATTGTTAACCTGTTTCATAATTATTATGTAACAACTTGGCATTTATTGTTTTATTACTAAAGAAATAAGTGGAAGAAGAAATAACTAACATTTACTCCCGGATTTTTGCGTTAATGCACGCTTTTGGACCCGAAAAAATATTTGAAATTAAAATATTGTGGGTTTGATTTGTATAGTTTTTGTGAAACACTAGCTAGATACTGAAATAGGTTACAAGATTTGTCATAATTTAATGGGAAAAAATGAGAAATACTCGAAGGTTGCAAAATGCTAGTTGTCCGCTTCATCCACTTATGTCTTCAATTGTTTGTATGACTTTTAGTTATACATTTCAGTATTGTAGCCAAATCTCATATCGTCGCTGGGAGTGCCAAATTATGTGTTTTTTTCGTTTTTTCGCTAAAAATGATCTCAGTTTCGTTCTGCACATTCGAGATAAAACCATTTTGTAATATACCATGTTGTGGTATCAATAATTTTGTAATATTTTTTTATTTTCTATCCAATAACATGTTTTTGTTGTTTCCCACAACCTGACCAAAATCACATACATTTTCTAAATTTTTGTGGTGCGATACATGCACAAGGGTGCACGTACTGCATGTTGATTTAATAAAATATTTCAATAATAAGAACATAGCACATAGACAACCTTAAAAAAAAACTTCTATTACCCGGGAAACCAGGATTGCATTTGTCTCATTCCAAGGTTACAAGGTAGTATATATAAAAACTACAGAATATACGAAAATAGAACAAAGTTAAGAAAACCACGGAAATGCACGGCAAGGTTGATCCTTGTTTACCGGCACCAATCGAGCATGACATCTATCCCAAGTCACGTATTTCCAAGGACTGAAAGACATAGGGGCAACTATGATTGACGGAACTGACAAGGAGCGTGTCTATAATATTCTCTTTTATGCAGACTTAAAATACCAAAGAAGTTTCAGTAAATTTTGGGATAAGGATAATAAGATAGTTTTTATTACAGGGGTATGTAATGTTCCTGCGTGTCAAAATGGTGACAGTAATACCTAATATATAATAGTAAATAATGAATAACTCATTAAGTGCCAATATAAATATCTAATGTTCTTCAATGCGGGACAAACTGAAGGAAAATGCATGTTGAGTTCAAATCTTGGACTCGACATAGGCGAATCTCTTGCTCGTCATCTGCTCGTGATCTGGACAAATCTATTCCAAATATGGCTTAAGCTATGAACTTGTTGTTACCATATAAATCGTTACTGTACAATATATAACCTATATGCTGTATGGTGTTTAGAGGACATAGGTTTCAGATGTGTAGTAAAGAATATACAAGTGCTTAGGTGTACAAATTTTCTAACATAAATAGCGACTTGTCTTGACTGAAATTCTATGACGAATAACTCTTAAATGTCCCCAATGAATCGCAATATAATACATTACAAAAAGCAGTATTAATATCCTTTGCATCGTCTTAACGATCTTAGTATGCAGATGGAATAGGGACACGCAGCTTATTGCGAATTTGAATTATGTAGTGATTACAAGTAAACTTATAAAAATATGATGATGCCAGCTGGAGTTACCAACGGAATAAAAATGTCCAAGTACGAATATCAAAAACAACATGTATTGTATGAATTAACCGTTACACTATTAAAAATTATTTGGCAAGATGTACTTCACAGATTCCCAATGTAGCCTTGGCCATCAATGAAATAACATCATGACACACCTACCTGACTGGAAAAAAATTATCTAGGCGCTTTGCTCATAAAATTGCTATATTAAACTTAAGTTTTATTTTCGATGGCCTAATAAAAATATTCAGCGAACCACAAATCAGCTGAAGAAATATTGGCCTATTCGTATATAGTCCTAGTCAGTTACCGGTGAAGTAAAAAAAAAAAAAAAAACACTTGAAGTTGAAATATGGCGACTGTTCGTGTACCGAATAATTAACACTCGCCGGCAACAAAAAAGAATAACTGAAAAAATTACTCCGACGCGTTGTGTCCGAACGAAACGCGCGAGTGAACTAGACTCGTACGGCCCGACATGAGTGTTGATCGGTGATATGTTATAATATTTTATAGCATGTATTATGTTAACACAAAAAAATGTAAACAAATAATGGTCACAGTAATTTTCCGGCTTGTAGTAAAACTATGTGTGATTTTAATAAGCTCTCTGAATCTTATATTTTATTTATTCGGAACTTGCTGTAGTGGAAATTATTAATTTATTATTTTAGTAATTTTAAAAATAGTGTAACTGACTTTAATAAACGTATTAGTTATAATCGTAAGAATTACAAAATTTTTAATTTTGTGAAATTCTTTTTATGCATACGTGTAAAATAAAGCTATATTTAGTTGCTTCAAAATGTTATTTTTTTAGTTATCATTTTAATGGTTTTTTCTTCAAATTTAGGTTATAATACAATAAAATTTATTTCCATAGGATATACATAACTTCAATTTTAATTAATTTAAATACTTTACACTGCAAGATTATTAAAAAGCTTAAAAATTGCATTTGCTGATTAATGACTAAATGTATAACCACTCACCAGCGACCGGATGGAAGAAAATAACCGCTCAAGGAAACCGCGGCCAGTCATGGTACAATCTTAATGATTCTCAATTAAATATGGCATTCGTCAATAAACAGAATTGATTCAATGATCACTGACCTCATTAATCGACTTCGCTTCGAGAATAGGAAAAAATAAAAAAAAACAAATTTAACTCTTAAAAACTACTTGATTTTGACTAACCCATTTGCAGCCAAACCAGAACGGCAACGGTAATGCAGCGAAATTATGCGAAAGTTTGTGTTGAAAGTTCTATAACGGATAAACCTTACGATTTTCGTAAAATCTGATTTCGGAATAATGCAGTAGCTTCAATAAATAACACAAATTAAGACCTAAGTTTTTTTGCTCTTGTATGCACCTAAAGACATAAACAAATGTTATATCATAGAGAAATTATACCTATATATTATATAAAATAATAATTAGTCTATGGTTATATGTTAGTTATATCTTTTGTTACTTCGAGCTTTAAATCATCTTTATGTAATATATATGTGGTGTAGGATATAATAAATAAAACAAAATGTATACTATTTTGTTTTATTTATTATATCTCTACCTGAATGTTATAATTTGTCGAAATGATTTACTACATCACGTCCGCGACCTTCGCTCTGTTTTGCTATAACCATGCGATCTAAATTCGGCAATATCAATCAAACGTAAGGTGGGCTGAGGAAATACGAAAAGTTCTATGTGCTACATCATAGAGATTTAGCAATAAATAAATATTCAGCTGAGACCATGCTGAGACTTAGAAATTAATAAATGATAAAAATAATAAATACGTATAGTAAGTGCTACGTAAAATTATTTAATATTATAAGTACTAACCATAGAGGAATTATATTGGTCTATGGTACTAACGGAGCAATTTGGTGTCGTAGATCATAAATTCGTAAATAGTATTTATCTTAAAACTACTGCAATTGTAATATGATTGGCTAAACTGAGTTAATTAAATGTAAGCATAGAGTTTAAAATCAAAATATTTACATAGGTAATCATTATTTTAAATATGTATAAAATCTGACTAATTTCATTAGTTTTTTAATATGTAAATCTAGGAACTACTGAATTTTTATAAGGAGTTCAAATTATAATTTTAATGTAATTTATAAAATGAATGTAAAATATAATGATTGTGTATTTAATAGTGAAAAATTTAAAATTAAGAAATTAAATTTCGTTACAGCGCCATCTAGACAAAAATTACGTAAACTAATTCAAATGTTCTCTTAACTTAAATTTAGTCGGCTACTCGCCGCGAGATGGCGCAACAACTTCTTAAAATTAAATTTTTCAACTTTATTTTGTCTTCTGGACAACATTTATAATTGTACATTCCGATATTTTATTAATATTATGTAGCTCACTTTTACATGGATGGCTCATTTAGAGAATAGATTTTAGCGGTCCTTGAATTTTTAAGGTTCTACCTCTAAATTATAGACAAGTGGCTGGAGTCATGTGGAATAGAGTAGCTCAAGATAGAACAAGATAGAAATGAATAGAAGAGGTTGGAGAAGGCCTTTGCCGACTGGCAAACAGATCTAACTACGTTAACAAAGGAACAGATATTAGTCTAAATTATTCTTATTGTAGTACTTTAATCTAATATATAAAAGCCACATTTACACACTAAAGATGATAACTTATATTCGTTACACCTTGTGTACACATTGAAAATGATATTACTTTTCATCGTATTGTCAATATACGCTTTTATTATATAATGTAGCAGACGGCATCCTATTTTTAGTTCCACAACAAGGCATATACTCAAGTCGATTCCATTAACAACGCACGCAATCAATTTGACCTATCTGGTTGTTGTATGCTACTGATGTCACTAGAAATATTGTTTACACTTCAGTGCTGTAATTATTTAGGTAATAATAATAATAACAAAGCCTTTTATTCAGTATCTTAACTTATAAAACTAAATTTAATACAAAAAAAAAACGAATGCTGGGAACTAACTAGCTGACCCGGCAATGATTTTTGTTTTGTCAAAAAATTTAGGGTTGTACTACCCCTAACATTTAGGGGGATGAAAAATAGAAGTTGGCCGATTCTCATAGATACCGGATAAGCACAAAAAATTTCATCAAAATCGGTCAAGCCGTTTCGGAGGAGTATGGCAACGAAAACTGTGACACGAGAATTTTATATATTAGATAAGGAACACAGTATTACACACACGTCTTAGACATCCTTAAATGTGTCGCCCTATAGTATAGTGAAAAAAATTTTAAACATTACTTCCACTAGTTTATTTTTTTAATCGATGTCAAAAAGGAGGAGGTCTTAATTCTACCGTATAATAATATATTCTTTTTTATGTTTGTTCGCCGATTACTTCGCCGTTTGAAGACCGATTTAAAAAAAAATCGTTGTTGTATATAGCCTATAGAGTATAGTCGGGTAGTCAGCTGGTACCTACTTCAAAATTATAAATATTGATTATGGTTAATGATGAGGCTTAGGCCAATTCTTATAAGGCACTAACAGAGAATAAAAAAATATTTGTAGCTTTTCAGTTGATCTATCCATTGATTTTGCTGTGGAAGTCGGTTTTTATTTGTTGTTTAAAATTATTAAATGTAGATTTCTCATAATAATATCTAAAAACGCGCATAAACATATAATATTAAATTTTCTTACATCCTACCCCTCTTCTTGAAAATATAACAACCGCTTATGTCCGTAACTTTATGCAAAACCTACTCAGCGGATTTAAATATTTGGCATGATATTTTAAGCTTTAGCTAAACACTTTAGTTACTTTTACAATTGTAAAGGCGTCGTAAAACGCGTGGTCATTACAAAAACATTTAATTGTATTTATCTGGTAAAGGATAGATAAGGCAATCGAGTCAATTAGCGTTAACATTGAGACAAACACCACGCACTAGCTGCAGCGGTCAGTCTGGTTCGCCGTACAGTAATTAGACCATTGGGAAATTAGTCGTTGTCACGTGATATTATACTAGCGAAAAAGCACAGCTCGATGAAACGACAGACACGACGATGATTTTAGATAATTATAAAAAATACAAATAATATTGTACTACTGAATAAGTTTACTTCTACATCAACTTTACAGTTGCTCATCTCAACTCATAGATGGCGTTAGCAGTACATTATTATTTTAATTTATTGTAAATATTATCTATAATATTATGGAGTCGCTTTGCTCGCCCTATGATAGATTCACATACCCCAGATATTATATTATTAATATTTGGAGCATAAAACTTCAAAAGTTTGTCTATTTGTAGTACCTCTAAGTTCTAACTGCGCTACTGACTAATGTCCGCTTGGAATTAAATTAAATTTGGGCTGACAGTAATACTAAGTGTTAAAAGCTAAAAAATAAGATTACATAAAATGAAATTTGATTCCAAATAAGAAGTATACTACGATTTAAGGCGGCTGGTCACGTTGCGAGAATGGCAGAGGATCGTGCCACCAAAGAGGCATTCCTTGTTGTCTGTCCGTGGACGACCCGTCGGCCGCCCACGGAGCCAGTGGATAGAGGCGTTCTGGAGTTCGATGCGTAATCTTCAAGTCGAAGAGTGGCAATAAATGGTGCATTACCGACAACTAACTACAAGACAAGTGGCGCGATCTCGTGTCGGAGGCAAAGATCCATTTTGGATCGCTGAGACATCATAATAGTACGATTTAAGGCAGCGCATACCAAATTTCTTCAAAATCGGATCCGTAGATTCAGCGTGATTGACGGACAAACATCAATTTAACAAATCTATTATCTAGTAAGGAACAAAGTAAAGATCATAAAATTTCTTTCTTTTAGGTAGGTACTGCGCGCAAGTTTTTGGGATGGGTAAAAAATGTTAAACTTAAATCAGAACGCGTGACCGTCAGAACTCGGAACCCGTGGTCAGAACCGACATCATAAATCCCCTTTCGTCTTTCTTTTAGCAACAAGAGGTAAAATGAGAAAGTTGTTGTAAAATTAAAAACTGTTCAGAGTGTGCGGCAACTTTGTTGTGTAGCATTTAGTAATTCTAAGTGTGTGTATGTAGATGGTAGGTACATATCTAGTAATTCTACCTATGTGTGCGTGCGCTATTGAAGTTTTCCAGGTAATTATGGACGTACGGTTATGGCAGGGAAACGGAACTAGGATATCCGCTGCCGATTCTAAATTGAAAGGTGCATTCGGTGCGATACCTGTGGGTGAGAAAACAGTTACCTATGGGAAAGGGGAGCTATGCTTCAACACGAATGGACCAGCTTGACCCATTAGGGTTAAGGGTTATTAAACCCTTGTCTTCCTCAAAAATTACAAATAAACTGATAAATGAAGACATGCCTGGCAGAAACAGATAACTAACAATCTGAAACTGCCGTTTTAGCATATACTTTGGAACAAAGACTTTAGAATAAAAAAAAGGTTTGAAATTTTAAAACTATTTTTTTTGGTATAGCTAGATTCGTTATTATTATTATCAGCTTATAGTGTTCCACTGCTGGTACTATATATTTATTATTAGATTCTAGAGTTATTATTCAGACATAGGTAGCACCGCGGACCAAAGCTAGTAATTTCTATCTACGGTTTGCTTGATTCATTAGTTCATAGATTCGTAACCATTGCCATATTTTGAGGTTGAACGCGTTTCTCATGATCTGGGGTTTCCCATGCGCTTGTATGTGAAGGTTTGAGAAACATAAAGTATACTGAGATATGATAAATTATATATCCTTTTAACTAATGTTATATTATATAGTATATAAGTTTGAATGTTTTAGTCTAATTGTACATAAATAGTGTAACAAACATGAGTATGATAATACTATGGGCATCTTATAAACAGTTTACGTGTGAAAGTAACAGCGCTGTAAATCTTGATTTTCGAGATGAGATTTCCCATTGTTCATCTCGATAGGGCGCTTGATAAAGGGCCATAAATTTTATCACTTTAAAACTAATTTTTATAAACTCTTAATCATTAGGCACGCATACACAACCTTAAGTATGATCACTTTTGTTATACCTTGCATACATATATGTGATTGATTGTACTGTTGATTCATGGTGGAAATTCATACATAATGAACACACTTTTCTTGCTTTATTTCCAATATATATTTTTTAGATTTTACGACTTAATAAATACACGACCGGTTTCGACAAACACATCAGGACACCTTGTATATTATACGAGCTACAACGAATCTGCACATAATGACGAATACTAGTGTAAAATTGAAGACATAATTGGAAGAAGCGGATAACTAACAATTAAAAAATTACCGTTCTATGCATAAATGGAGTTTTTTGGAACAGATAAACGATTCCAAATTAAATCTATGTAGATTCTATGTATAGTCATCAGCTATAGATGATACGTTAGGTAAGTGCTAAGATTTGTTAAAAATTTAAGAGAAAAACTAATAATTGCTCCGATGTCGTAAAATGTTAATAATATGGTTCTTCCACTTATGTCTTCAATTAGAGTACCATATTATTTTCTTAATTATTACCTTCATAACTCATTACATATTTACTACAACTCATTACATAATACCTACGTTTAATATTCATACATAATTAATTCAATAAAGGTAAACCGTTTCACGCCATAATTACTTTTAATATTGTTTTAAATACTGCTCAAAAATAAAATTGACTGATTGCTCAAATAATTAACAGTTTATCTTTTGAAGTGGTTCTTAATTATTTATCAAGAGTTAATGTGAAACATAAAACAAAATGATTTTTAAACAAGGTTTTTAAAATAACGTTTTGATGGACCCTAGCACCTGACGCCTGATAATCGCATTTGAAGCACGCTTTTGGCTGCTTGCGAAGCTTGCTTTGGGCTGATTGTGGACTATCGAAGCTAGAAATTCCAAGGCTTGAGGTCTACCTTCATAAGCCCTTTGATGTTCCTTTCTTTGAATTATGGTATACATTGCGGGAACAATCCAACCTTAGAAACCTATACCTACGCAGGGCCTACAAGCGGTCCAGCGCCCTGAGATAACTTCGGGGCTCTTTTTAACGGTATTGAAGTCCTTACATAATTTTAAAATCTTAAACAATGTACGAACACAAGTGCAAGCCCATAAAATGCTATAGATTATGTTCCGAGATAACTCGCATTAAGCTATAAAGATAACAATCGACAGAATTAACTTTAATTTGTCGAGAACGCGTAAAATCTTAATGAAGGCTTTCACACCTTTTAATACGTTTAATAACTGATTTAACTAATCGAAGATTAAAATACATTATCGTACTCATGATCCACATCGATGATTTCTTTAATTCTTTGAGAATTTTGTAAGAAATTATTAGATACCTAGTGCATAATTATCTTAAAAACCGCCCGAGGTCGAGTTGCACTCGCGGACGATCCGTACTAGTACAGTGCCGTGCCGGAGAGCCGTGCTTCAGCACGAATGGGCCGGCTCGACCGGAGTGATACCACGGCCTCGCAGAAAACTGACGTGAAACGGCGTTGTGCTGTGTTTCGTTCAGCGAGTGAATTTATCGGTGGCCCAACTTCCCTAAACCCTTATCCCTATTCCCATTCCGAGTTATATGTTTCCGAGAGTCTGTATGTATATATGTATGTATGTTTGTATGTATGTATGTATGTATGTATGTATGTATGTATGTATGTATAATATAAACGGCTAGATGGATTTCAACGTATGAGGTATCATTAGATTCGTCTTGATATCGCAAGCTTGTGTATAAGAATTTTTTTTTCCTATAATTGGTAAATTAAGGTTTATTCATCAACATTATCAGTGACATTTTTGCAAACCGTTATAAAACCAGCCGATATCTGACGGAAGTCCATTTTAGATGACATTTGACATGTTCTCGATACTCGGACGCTTAATTAACATAAAAATTTAAAGACAATTTGAGTGTCCAGTGAGGTCACACATTAATTATAGTTTCCATTGATATTGCCGAAACATTTTTCTCGTGATTCGATTGTCGATGATACATCGGTGAAAGTAACAGGTGCTTGTTGGTTTAATGCCTAAAGCAATCCGTATTTCCCGAGTGTTGTAATGTCTTTATAAGCCCGTACAGAAGTTATTTTCGAGTTTCCTGGGTCATGGATAATTTAACATGATTGTGCTGAACCCCATTGCGCACTATTGCACGACGAAACGAAAATAGGGTAGATTCTTACCTAATATCCTATTTAAAAAATCAACAAATCTTTTAATATACGCTATGTAATTTACAAATGGCGCGAAACGTAGTAACTAATATATAATCTGTAGCGAAACTAAAATAAAGTTTTTTTTTTTGTGAAGAGTCCACAGAAAGCGATTTTACTGCTGACAGTTGCTACTGTCTGTGTCTTTAATTTGTTCTGCTGAACAAATTAAAGAAACGTACTTGAGATCCAATGAATGGTATCCATTTCAGTTCCGACCTCTCTCAGGAATCCTGTTTCTTTTATCTCATAATTAAATCTCCATAAATAATTACCTAAATTCTTGAAATTATCAGCACCGTGCCCCTCGCCCATTCATGGGAAATTAATACGACGTTCTTTTGTTAAGGAGTTCCGCTTGTAATGTGAAAATCCCTGAAGTTCTCGATTGATATTGTAGGTAATATATTGTATTTGTAATTATGACTGTGGCGCAGTGGTTGAGCTTTGGTAGCTCATGCCGGAGGTCGCGGGCTCGAATCCCGCCGATGGAACAAAAAGTTTTTCAATGTTCCTGGGTCATGGATGTATATTAAATATGTGTATTATATA
>JAOTAV010029347.1:0-20509 GCA_026546445.1 Cyclargus thomasi
TTTTCAGCCAAATCTGTTCTGCCGTTCTCGAGTTATAAGTGGTGTAACTAACACGACTTTCTTTTATATATATAGAAGATTTTCCAATTATGACGAAAAAAATTGGCACTTTCCTTATGAACAAGTATCTCGTGCGCTGCGCCGAGCGCACGAGGACTGCTTGTACATTTTGTATGAGACGCAAGCTGATACGTCCGGCTCGGCATTGCTGCCTACAAATGTACCGCGAAATTTGTCCAATCTCGTGCGCCGTACGTGGAACCGAACATTACCGATGGCGCCCGATCGTCCGCTCGGCTCGGCTTGCCGGAGCGGCGGTTGCGGACCCGGAAATGATTGACTTGATGACGTTTCAGCATTCACTCGTTATTTTTTTTTTGCTTTATCCTGTAACGCATTTTTTTTTATGTTATGTTTTTTTTTGTTTTGATTTGTTATATTTTATGTGTTAGTGCTTGTAACCTAAGTGAATGATTGTTACGTAAACATTGACGAAATAAAATACAAAACCAATGAGCAATTAATGTGCTCACCAGCTTCATGACCCGTCAGCCGCCATTGCTTACATACATACATACTCTCGAAAAACATAACCCTCCTTCTGGCGCAGTCGAGTAATAATGAAAGGCTCTTTCCAATAAAATTTAAGATAAACATGTATCGGAGTGTACAACTAACGATACTCATTTTACAAAACTTTGCAATAAAATAATACGAAGCAAACTCCGAACAACGTTGTAACAGATTTGCGTTTGCTCAATACAGTTCAGCAATTTAAGTCTTTCCACTATTTAAATTTTACCCGTAATGGGCGGTTACAGACAGCCGTTAGAGAGGATTTATTTTTCTATTGTTACCACCTTATTCTCCGGGACTAGGTACAATCAGAGAAGTTGAAAGATATATTATGACTTCTTGTTCCCAGCCAAGTTCCAGCCAGTCAGCAGTCACGTGACACTAAATACGTACAGTTTGACGTTCCCTAATGTCACCAACATTTTTAAAATCCATTGGTTGTCTATGAATGGATTTTAAACATGTTGGTGACATTAGGGAACTCCAAACTCGAAACGATCGTGGATCAAAGTAATTTGGTCGCTTTATTTTAAACTCAGCCGAGACTAACATGGAATTGACATATTCCGTCCACATAACGTAGGCCCGTCAACTAACTCTTTTTCAATTTCCCTCATTATACATTCGTTGCTATTGGATAAACCTTCGGTTCGCACTCGTAAAGGAATGATCATTACTGTCGGGTCGCACCGGAGCGCATCACAATTTTCATTCGACCATACGACCAAGTGCGCTTTTTGTATGAAAAATCTAAGGCGGTGTAGTTTCAATCCCGAGTGAAAGTGACTATTGAGACATTTTCAAATTCCACGTACATAATACGGATACTTGTACGGAAAAAGAAAAAGTCTAGAGGAATCCTCTGGACTAGGCTGACTGTGTTGCATAAATACTGTATGCGCTTGGGAAACCATACGGTATTCCACGCTCCTCCTCAATATCAACTATAACTGGGAGAAATTTCATGCTTTTACGTCCACGCGTCTTTCGTAAAAAAGGGTAGGTACAAAGTTTTCCGCTTGCTTATTAATATTTTTTTTTCTCTATTTTTTCAAATTGAAGCTATGGAAAACGCTAGTAATAACTGTATAATTTTGTTCCAATTGTTTGAGATAGTTATGTTTTGTAAAATATTGATTTTTTGGGACAATTTTAGATCCCTAGTCCTTGCCAAAGCTATCTCACCCTAAGCTGTCTCACGTCTCAGCTTACGTTTAGTGTGGATCGTCTGACGTAATAAACTAGTCTACTTTAGGAAACTGTGTCAAAATACAAGCCTACTTTGTAAGCTCTTCGGATTTCGTTAACCTATATCTGGCTGAAGCAACTCTATAAGCCCGTATAGAATACGTCTTTGTGCATGTAGTGTATGAATTAATCATCATCACGCAGATTGACGTTAGCACTGGGGACCTAAAAATATCACTTAGCATTATTGCTATGAGCAATTGAAGACATAAGTGGATGAAGCAGATAACTAACATTTTGCAACCTTCGAGCACATACTAATTTTTTTCCATAAAAATTGGCAAATCTTGTTATTTATCTATTTTATTATCTAGTTAGTGTATCTGTTCATCAAACCCACATTATTTTAATTTAAAATAATTTTTCGGGTCCAAGTGCGGGAGTTTTTAAAATGTTAATTATCTGCTTCTTCCACTTATGTCTTCAATTGATTGTGACATTTTTTCTTGAAAATTCATCACAATCATAAGATTTTTGAACAAAATATACTAAAATTAATTGCAGAGCAATTCCTTTACAACATTGCTGTACCGACTTTTTTAGGCCTTCTGGTCCAGTGATATTGATTATGGCTCTCGATTCGGGGGTCGTGGATTCTATTCTTGCGTTAAAAACATGTTAATTCCATATTTATCAAAGACAATGCATGCTGATCACCTGATTGGTAAGTAACTGAGATGATGCATGCGTGGGGTGGGGTGGGCGTGTAAAAAGTCGGTCCTGCGACTGATCCCAGCAGCAATCCGTCCCATTGAGTGATGAGAGTAAAGAAGGAGAGAGTGCGTTCGTGTACTGCGCATACACTTGGTCACTTTAAAATTATTTAGACTGCGTAACTGGCCTAGTGTCAATGAGATAGGCCATTGTCGCCAGTACCAGTGTGGAAGCTATTATTATTATTTGACGACCTCTGTGGCTCAGTTGGTAAGCGCGTTGGTAGCTTAAGCCGGGGGTCGCGGGTTATTATATTATTAATATTATAAATCACCATTATCAACGCCTTTAGTGTATCGTCACTGTGTTAATGCTGATTGTTTGACTGATTTTGGAGCGTCCGTAGCCTAGTGGGTGGTTCGCACTCGTGAGGGTGCAGGTTCGAGCCCCGGTGGAGGCTTGTACCAATTATAGACATTTTCCGATCTCAGGTACACAATACGAATGCTCATTTACCGTGGGAGAGCCATGCTTCGGCACGAATAGGCCGGCTCGACCGGAGTGATATCACGGCCTCACAGGAAACTGGGGAGAAACGGCGTTGTTCTGTGTTTCGTTCAGTGAGTGAGTTTACCGGTGGCGCAACTTCCCTAATTCCCTCTTCCTATTGCCATTCCCCTTTTCCCTCATAAAGGCCGTCAACGCACTAACGACTCTTCGGATGTCGTAAGTGTCCATGAGTGACGCCGATTGCTTTCTATCAGGTAGCCCATCTGCTTGCCCCTTTAATATCTTAAAGGAATGTTATCTAACACCTATTTAACTCTGGTAAACATACTTTAAAGTTTAAGTCATGTCACCTCTCCTGATGGAGGCATCATTACATTTTGTATTCATAGAATATTGTCGGTTTTAAAACGCCCTACCCCCAGTGTGTGCATATTTGAATATGGAGCGGCCTCAGGTCTGGCCAGCATTAATGAAGGATCAGCTTGAATTATAAATGGACCACCTATCAGTCACCCTTTGTTCGTAAATCGAAATGGATAAATTTGGAAGGAAGTTTGTTTCTAATATTAAAAAAAAAAGTGAAACGAACACACATTTAAATAACAAAGGCAGTAATTGTAAAAAATTAAGTCAAGATTTATAATACTGGGAATAAAATTTAATAATTATTATTAATAATGCACATGGCATTAATAATAATTATTATTAAGTTTTCGATCCGATCCGTAATTTCACCGATATATGTTATAATGTAAATGAATTCGTTTTAGTAGTGAAATCCTAGAAAATTCAGTCTAGTAATAGTTTAAAAATTAATTATCATTATTTAAGTGCTTTAATGATCATCAAAATTTCTAAGATTGTGTGTTTTATTGTTACTTCTTGACGCCTAAACGGATAGACCAATTTTTATAAAATTCAGCACGGAGCTAGCTGGTATGAATGAATGATGAATACTTTTATACTATACACACATTTAAGATTTTTATTATATAATACACATATTTAATACACATCCACGACCCAAATTGGAAAAACTTTCCTTCCGTTGGCGGGATTCGAACCCGCGACCCCCGGCGTGAGCTACCAAGGTGCTCAACCACTGCGCCACAGAGGTCGTCAAAGGCGAGATTTTTTTTATATAAGTAATATCGAAGTAATTTATTATTTACCCTAAAATCCTACGACATAAAACAGTCGAAAGCTAATTTTATAATATATAGGTATAATTAAGTACATTATATTCTAGCTATAAAATTAAATAAGCCAAAAAAAAGAGCTAGCATGCCGTAAAGCTTGAATCGTAGTTACGTCCTACGCTGGATCTACGACGTAACTATTCGCCATAAGTTGGCGCAGTATTTCGTATAAAATTTCATAATTATTATGAAATTCCATGCCAAGTCATTTTAAACAGACTGATAGGTGTTATCATAATAGACATAAAGAACCAATATGCCTACATCAAACAAACAAAAGACATTCTGCCAAGTATCACCGTAAGCATGTCTCGTACTGTACAGTAGCTCAGAGACACGAAGTGTGTTGCGTTGCTACACAACGTACCTTTTTAAGTCTAGGCCTACGACGTAGATAAATGCTACGAAGTGCTACGCCACGTAGCACTATGAGCTACGCAAAACCAACATCGTATCTACGTTCTACGCAGTCTATACTCGATAGGGACTACGTAAATGTTTAGTTCGGCAAAATTTACAGCGCCTCTAGCGGTCACTTAAGAAACTAAAATTGCCATACTAAAATTTTATGTAGTCCCTATCGAGTATCGACAAAAACTACTATTTTAAACTCATGGTAGAACTGCGGGATACGCTGTATTTACATCTTGGTTGAATTCTACAAAATACTACGCCATACGCTATCTAAAGCCTGCGTCGTAGCTACGTGCTACTCAACGTATCTCTTTGTACTACGCTAATCCTACGTCGTAGCTACGTGCTACTCAACGTATCTCTTTGTACCACGCTAAGCCTACTTCGTAGCTACGTGCTACTCAACGTATCTCTTTGTACTACGCTGAGCCTACGTCGTAGCTACGTGCTACTCAACGTATCTCTTTGTACTACGCTAAGCCTACGTTATATCTAGTAGTTTTACTCCTACGCACTTTTGTCAGATCGAGCGTAATCATAACTACAGACATATAATATCGAAATTTATTATCAAAGTTATACATAGCGTGTTCATTTTATTGAAACAGTAGCTTATTAGACATAGTTATAGTGGGACTTGATAATTTATTTGTTATCATTTTATCAATTTTATTTTAAACTAGTTGGTGCCCGCAACTTTATTGCGAAAAATCTGTATATGACGCGAGAACCGTACATTTTCCGGGATCATAGTAACATATATATTATTCAGACCTAATAGCTATTAAACAAAAAAAGATTTACTCAAATCTTCTAGTAGTTCCTGTGATTAGCACGTACAAATAGACAAACAGACAACTTTTTTTGTCGTTATGTGTTCTATTACTGTTCATTAGTACCCCTACTTTGATTATTTTGTAAAAATATTAAATGTACAGACACTCCAATTTTACTGTTTTATTATATATATATAGATATTATATGTATAGACAAAGTAGCCTCTTCTGCATTAACACAAAATATTTTATAAACGAACGATTAAATGCACACCGCTCAAGTTCTTTCAGAAAGTTATTGAATTTCAACTTTTATGAAAATTCATTGTACCACCACCACAGTATTATATATACGGTAGTGTACTTCAGGCGTTATCTTGAAATCAAATTTTTCACGTAATGGTAGACATTATCGCACGTGAGACGTGATTCTGCATCATTCTATTCTTATGGGATATGTGATAAAGCGCTTTCTTTTAATTTGTCGGATTCGGGAAATCTTATTTTAACTATGGACTTTAGCTATTGCATCTTCATAAAAATGCTCAAATCATGTTGGATTCTTTTGTTAAATATGCAGGTTTTTTAATAATTATATATTTTTAATTGTTGTACAAAACTAAAAGTAGTTATACAAAACTAAAAGTAACTAAAAAATTTTTTTAAGAAATAATATAATAAGATCAAAAACCTACAGGGTCTAAGAGTTGTTAATTGTACGAATTTAGTATACTGTGTTGAATTTAAACTGTGGTAACAGCAGCTGTTTGAAGTTTTTCACAAATTATTTTATTCAAGCGTTTGTGAACGGAATTCTCGACCTGCCACCTCTTGTTCTCCGGCAGTATTTTTTAATAAAAAACGAGCAAACGTTTGGCCTGATGAAAAATAATTCGCCCTTTGACAGTAGAGAATCGTACTTCTATAATTACAGGATTACATACTCCTTACTTATACATTGTAGAGCGTCCGTAGCCTAGTGGGTAAAACCTTTGGTTCGCACTCGAAAGGTTGCCAATTCAAACCCCGGTGTGGTGTAGTGTACCAAATATCATGTAGTGTACTAAATATCATAAAAAAAGGAGAATTAAGGAAAACAGGCATTTAATTACGTTTTCCTTATATCATGAATATTTTATTTTTATAATATCATAAATATGCATTTAATCATACCCTCATAATATCATAAACCTCAATATGCCAAATTTTACTAAAATCCGTTCAGTAGTAATGGGGGGATCGACAGACAAACATACAAACTTTAACATTTACAATATCATCATGAAACATAATTATCTGACTGAAAAAAATATCTGGTTTTACCTCTCTATGTTAATTAAATAACAGAATGTAATAAATAATGGAAGTAAAATTTTATAAGCATTGTCTTTATTTTACAGAATATAAACGTACAATACAAGTCTTTATAAACAAGCTCCGCTTTAGAATAATGGCTGACTCGTAAAAACAACAATGTTTATTCAAAGTTCGTACAATGATAGAGCAATGTAGTTCAAATTGAAATATTTTGTGAGAAGTTAATAAATCGACTTTGATCAAAGTAGAAATTATTTGTAATGATAGTATCTAATGATCAAGAAAATGACTTTTAAGAAGAGTTTGCCGAAATTTTCAAAAAAGTTTGAATGTACTGTTAAAAACTTTTCGGCTGGTACAATATAAAAATTATTTAATAAATATTTCTTTTTCACCCGACTGCGTCAGAAGGATGTTTATGTTTTTCGAGAGTTTGTATGTATATTAATTGTTAGGAACCCTCTGCTGCCTAAACTTTTTGATAGATTCTAACGCATGAGGTATCGTTAGAATCATCTTGATAGCGTCAGTGACACTGCGTACTTCAAAAAAATAAAAAATCAAAATGGCAAAATTGTGCTGTCCCAAAAATTTTTTTCCGCTCATTTAGGTCGAGTAGGGTACATTGTCAAAGTGTCAAAATGGAGGGCCTTAAATAGCCATTCTAGATATATATAACATGATGTTTATATTGCAATGGTTCCTATCGTCAGGTTTTTGTTTTTGGACATTAAGCTTGTTTTTTTTTTGTAAATGAATCATTTCAATTTTGAATGTACCAAACAATGTAAACTTTTCGGTCGTTGAAATAAACATTACATTCTACATTTTGATATTCAAAATAAATTATTTCAGTTTTGAATGTCTAGAATGTTCACTATACTTGGCTGTTCAAGTATAATAATAATATAGTTCCCATTTTTTTTAATTAAAATAAGAAAAAGTGAAGGTAGATAAAAAAAATTAAGTAATATAATTAGACACATTAACACGTAACATAGTTTTAGGTATGTACTTACACTAAACTTTCAATTAGTGATTTGAAAATGGCATCAATAAGAATAATACAGTATTGAGGACTCAATTATTAAAAGTAGTGCAATTTGAACCGTTAAAATTTTGTATTTCCTTTAACTGAAACAAAAGTTTGTTAAACTTTGTATCTATCAATAAAAACAATTAATACAAAGTTTTTATTTTTTTTTCTATCAAATAAAATAAGTACGTTACTTACTTAATTTTAATATAGCAATCCCATATCACAGAATAACACTCACAGAAAAACGACACAGGCGATACGTCCAACCAGCAATACCGCGGCGCGACCACTGAACGTCAATCTATACATTAAACTATACATGCATAATTGACTAATACTTTTTTATGATATTTAGGGGGCAAGCGATCAGGCGGGTTATCTGATGGAAAGCAACTGCCGTCACCCATGGATACGTGACATCTGAAGAGTCGCAAGTGCGTGGCCGGTCTTTATGAAGGAATAGGGAATGGAAATAGGGGGCTTAGGGAAGTTGGGCCACCGGTAAATTCGCTCACTGAACGAACCACAGCACATTGCCGTTTCACGACAGTTTTCTGTGAGGCCGTGGTATCACTCGAGCCGGCCCATTCGTGCTGAAGCATGGCTCTCCCACGGCAAATTACTTATTATTAACGTGTGAGTGACGTAGAAGGAAATATAATACTTTTACCCCGTTAAATGCACGGTTCTCGCGCGACAAGTGTGCTTTAGCGCAACGGAATTGCGGATGTCATCTAGTTAAAGTAAAAAAACGTATATCATAATAATTGCTTTGTGCTCCTTAATTTTCTCATCCGGTACTATTATATAAATTACTTAATAGAAATTAAAAATTGAAAAACGCCTTTTAAAATTGATACCTGTCATATGAACTTCACAAGTAAAAGCTTCGAAGACTTTTACGCAGTAGTAGTACAAACACGATCATATTAACTAAACGGCTGACCTTGATAAAAAAATGTAAAAAAAACATAGCAAAATGTCCAAAAACAGCAACAGAAAATTAGCCAATTGTTTCCTTGTAACGGTATCGATATTTTAGCTGGATTTCCGTTGATGTTTTTGGACGTATTCTTATGTTTTATATTTCTTAATCAACGTCAACTGTCTAGTGTCGTAGCTACCACAACGATTACCTCTATAGTTTGACAATGTCCCTACAATCGCCCATCTATATTGTTGATCTAATTATGATATATAATTGATCTAGCACATATAAACAGCTAATGGCGTAGTAATTAATAATGTTTGCATAGAATATAAAATGTCAACACGATGCTTAAAATGAGATGAGTTAGTGCCAATGGCTGAAACGGCGTTATCAAAAGCACTCTATCTTCCTTTACTCTCATAAGCCAGTGGGACGGATGACCGACACGACTGGCGAGAGATTAGGCGCGGGACTTTTTACATGCCCATCCAACTAGGGTTACCAGATGAAAAATCAAAAAACCAGAGAAAAGGCCTGATTACCATAAAACATCCTGAGATTTTTTTTACATTTTTATATTTTTACACGCCATTTGAGAGTAATCCTTTTTTCGTTTTTATATCTATTAAATGTACTGTATTTTGTTGTCAAGCTAAAAGACCCTAGTTGCCAAATCCGGCTGCAAACCTAAGAAAGGTAAAAAATACTAAGATCTCAGGACCAATCCTGAGATATGGTAACCCTACATCCGACACTTGAATCATCTCACTTGTCAGACAATCAAGTGATCAGCCCAATGCAGGCCTTACCAAACGTACAAATAACATGTTTCGAACTCTTTGGCGCCTTAAGAATATTTGTTCACATTTTAGTAGCCATGAACTCTTATGAGTTAACCACTGCTTTTTGTCATAAGTCATAAGACACAGGTGCTAAATCATAAGTTATGCGTAAAACCCTTCCACGAGTTACATGTTGTTATAAAATTTTACGTGAAGACATATCCAATTGCTGCCCTGGGACTAATTTTAAAAATACCTGTACTCGTAGATGGTTTACACAATTGAAGACACAAGGAAGAAGCGGGTTACTATGATTATACAAACTGTCGGATTTTTGCGTAAAAAGACCCTTCATGACCGAAAAAAGATTTGAAATTGTATGTATAGCTAGGTAGACAAGCTAGATAATGAAATCGCTAAATTACAAGATTTATTAAGGTTTTTATAGGAAAAAATGAATATTTACTCGAAGATTGTAAAATGTTAGTTTTTATCGCAACCGCTTGCCGCGTTGATCGCAATGTTACTTTAACACCTCTCAACAAACTAACTTTAACTGATATTCTGATTTTCTACTCTGCTGCGTTTATACACATTTAAATCAAATTAAGATATAACGAAAATATTGCAACAAAACCCAGTATTTAAACTTTACAGTATATCAATTTTACTGCACGAATAACTGTAGTTGAGTTTTAAAAACACACTTTAGTTCTGTCGTCGAGGTTTTGCTAATTTTTGGTGTAATATTCTAAGCGTTACATCTATACATATAATATCCCTTTTGAGAGATCAATTCTGTACATTAAAAAATAAATAGCAGTTGGTATCGATCTAGTATTACTGGATGGATACCAAACCCAAATATGTGATTAAAAAAAATTTGTCCGTCTGTATGTTCATGCATCACGTAAAAACTAACGGTTCGATTTCGACGAAACTTGGTATAAATATACAATATTATCCTGGACATAAAATGGGATACTTTTCATCTTGGAAATATACGTAGAAAAAAATCTTAATTTTTCAGTTTTGTCCATAGACGTTGTTCTGTAGAACTGCGAACACACGTTGCGTTACCCGCAGAAGATTAAGCGCTCTAACTAAAACTATTAATTCGATTCGAATGAGGTTTTCGCATATATTTTAGTTTTCTTATAATTTTGCATCTGCTGTATAAAAAAAATCTTCCCCCCACCCGTCTCAGGGAACAAAAGAGGGGATAAGAGTTTGTATCAAACTTTTTCCTTATCACGAAAACTACTGATCCGATTTGAATACGGTCTTTGCAGATATTTGTATCTGCACCAGACAATAAAATATACAAAGTATATCGTTGTATGTACAATGAGGAAAGCTGAAACAGAGCCAGATTGCGGATCAAAGTAATTTGGTCACATTATGTCATACCCAGCCGACAGACAACTTATATGGCACTGACATATTCCGACCATATGACGTAGATTCATCAACTGGCTCTCTTTCAATTTCCCCCATGGTATATTGAGAAGCTCTATTACCGAATAATCTGACAGTTGTAACTTATTAATAGCGTTTAGTGTATACCGTTTTTGCTATGATTATTATTATTATAATCAGCCTATAGTGTCCCACTGCTGGGCAATATGATATATTAAATTTGTAAAAGTTTGTTTGTTTGGATATATGCTTCAATCGCATTGAAACTACTAAACGGATTCTATGAAATTGGATATACGAACACAGGATATTAACTGCCTTTAATTAGAGTATAGGTATATTTCATTTCGATTAAATACACCAATAAGTTAATTCGTTTGTAAGTGTACTAATTCTACGATGGTAAAGCCGCGGGTAAACTCTATTGAACAATATTATATTTATTGATAATGATATAATGTAATCGAAATTTACAAAATATGAATGTAACACTATTTTATAAAATACTAGGCTTTTGCCCGCGACTCCGTCCGCGTGGTAATTTTTGGAAATCGGTTTGTGCGTTCTGGAGGAAGTGTCAGGAAAACCCAAAACCCGACTTATTTTTATATAGTAGATAACATACAATGGGACTGGAATGTTATACTATCTATACATATAATAAAACTGTAGAAATTAAAATTCTGTACATTAAAGATATTCAAAAAATAATAAGCCTTTCTACGTCGATATACAAGCCAAAAATGTAGTTAGTTTTTTTGTCTGTCCATGTGATAAAACTAACGGACCCGATAGACGTTGTCCGGCCCATCTTGGTTTGTGAATCTAAACAATTCTCACATCCCCTTGAATGCTGACAGGAAATTTCGTCAATATCGTCCTGTCCAAGGACGAACGTCGCGGGCAAAAGCTAGTGTTTTAAATATATTTGATACCTAAGGTATAAAAAATACTTCACCCCCCAGATTCTAGTCATACGCTAACGTACACACACCTCACACCAAGTTATATGAAAAAAAATCATGACCACCAAAACCACCAAAATTAGAAAAAAATGCTAGTTGTTGAAATCCGCTCAATACTTGTTGATGCTCATAGAAAGCCTTCTTATATCCTGTAGTTGTACAAAGCAAAGCTTTTAAAAGAAAATTCTAAGATTTTGCCGGACTCATTTTGCGTCCCCTGACGATTAAATATACTAAGCAGCTTAGGGAGGGACATAAAAGATATATTTTATACTCAAACCAGATGCTCCATAATATTAAATACTTTTGGGATTCACGAACATTTTTCATTAAATTACTTACTGTGGTTGTAACTTATTTTTCAAAGTTGATTTTAAATATCGTTTTATGTTATAAAGATTTTGAGGGACTCTTTACTATTACTCTATTGAAAATACAATGCCAGGATACTATGCTTAGACCGTTTGTCCACAGCACATCCTCACCGTCAACGGGCTTATTTCGACCCCATAAAATGCCTCTATTTTATGATATAAGGGAACTAGCGAGCAGACGGGTTACCCGATGAAGAGCAACTGCCGTCGCCCATACACTCGTAACATCCGAAGAGTCGCTAGTGCGTTGCCGGCCTTTATGGGGGACTGGAAATAGGGATAAGGGGAATTAGGGAAGTTGGACCGGTAAACTCAATCACTGAACGCAATACAGCACAATGCCGTTTCACGCCAGTTTTCTTTATGACGTGTGCTACAGGTTTCATTTTGACGCCACTACATAGCAGCGACGACATGGACACTAGAGGAATGTCGGCGGAAATTGAAACCTGTAGCCTAGATCAGAAAGTTGCATTTTATCGGTTCAAAATAATTTCTTTGACGGTGACGGCGTGCGTTGGAGAAGCGGCCTTACGCCGATTGTCCACCAAAACCATCAACCGAGAACGACATTATTTCGGCCCTATAAAATGCAACCTTATGATCTAGGTTATAAGTTTCATTTTCTAGCGACATTGCTCTATCGTCAATGTCCTCCCCCTTATTAAAGACGTAGAGAAAAATGAAACAGTCTATGTCATAAAGTAGCATTTTATCCGGCCGCAATATTCTCGTTCCCGGATGACGGTGTCAGTGGACAATCGACCTTAGTTTGTGCCACTGGTGTAAAACTATCATTTTTTAGTAAAAAAAAAGTATCTACTCATATATAAATTCATTCAGGCAGGGCCCAGCGACACTGTCGCACGGTTATTTTGATCGCGTGATACGGGACGCAATGAAATGAGATTCGTAGAGTAACAAAATTAACTGCTCGACCGCCACCCTCCACTATTGTTTTCTTCCCGTGACACGATCGTGCATTTGCATCGTTACCAAAATTCGTTGAGCGCACCCTGAAAGCTTATTTTACACTGGCTGATGCCCGCAAATTCGTTGCGCGAAAATTTGTATGTCACGGGAACCGCATTTTCCCGGGATATAAAGTATCCTATATGTTGCCTAGACTTAATAGCTAGTAAATGAAAAGAGATTTATTCCTTTCTGTAATTCCGGAGATTAGCGCGTACAGACAAACAGACAACTTTTTTTGTTGATTTGTGTTCTATTACTGTTCCTAAGCCCCACACATTGATTAGTTTGTAAAAATATTAATTGTACAGACGCGCCATTTAAACTGTTTTATTATATGTATAGCAATAAAGATTTCAATGATATATCAGTGGAAGAAAAGGATAATCAACTTTGAGTAAAAATTCAAACAAATCTTGTTACTTACCTGTTTCATTTTCTAACTTAACATCAACTCTCTTAATCATAAAAACATTCAAACAAAGTTTAACTAATCAAGATTTGCAGTCCTTACCTGGAATATTGAAAACATCACACGGCAGAAAGGGACAGCGAAACTTGATTAGTTACTGTTGAAATATTTTTATGAATAAGGGAGTAAATCCGCATTATTTTAATTTCAATTTGGGAAAAAAGGGCAACTTTGACTTTGGACGTTTTTTATACGACAAAAAACGTTAACTGACAATGTTATTATTTGATCTGTATCGCGTTTTGTCCAGAACGCCACACCTTTCGTGCTATTTATGGAACTGAATTTAGGCGCTATTGTTGAAATTAATAGTCGTATCGGACATAGGCTATATTTAAGGCGGGGCTCCACAGGCGAGTAAACTTGATAAAACGCAAACCCGTGTACACACGTCATTAGCTCGGCGATCAATCATCGCCGTCAGTGTAAACCTGAAACTCCCTGAAACTGGGGGATTTTTTCAAATAGGATAAGAAATTATGGCAAGTTAGATTTACAGGAACGTCAGAAGACTCTAAATCCGGGAACGCAAACAAAGTACCATGAGAAATTGAAACAGAGCCAGCTGACGGACCTACGTCATTTGGTCGAAATATGTCAATTCCATGTAAGTCGTGACCTGTCCACTGGGTTTGACTTAACGCGGCCGAATTACTAAGATCCGCAATCTGGCTTTATTTCAACCTCCCTGATTGTACAAAGCTTTCTTGAACGTTCGGAAATGGAAAACTGACGTCTAAAGTCTGTTAAAAATAATCTTGAAACGGAATTTCATACAAATTTTAACATTTTATATGAAGACTTGTTGACCCCGCAGACGCTGTCCTGCCGAGCTATTTTGTGAATCTAAACTATTCTCAGATCCCCCTGAACACACACAAAAAATTTCATCAAAATCGTTCCAATCGTTTAAGAGAAGTTCAGTGACATACACACTCACAGAAGAATTATATATAATAAGATTTGGGCCAAGTTACCGTAAATGCACTTTAAGCATTTTATGGAAAAAATAGGAAGACAAACGGTCTAATTTTTTAGGGTTCCGCAGCCAAAAGACAAAAACGGAACCCTTATAATTTCGATCCGTCCAGACGGACGTTCGTCCGTATGTCACGGCCATTTTCTCCGAAACTATTGGGACTATACTGTTAAAACTTAGTGAGTACATGTGTTCTGTAAACCACCTTAAGATTCTATTTTTTGTGTGTGTTCAAGCGGATCTGAGAATGGTTTAGATTCACAAAATAGGTCAGCAGGACAACGTCTGCGGGGTCAACTAGTTTATTTATGAAATTCTTACCTATGTTTACCATAATTACCGAGTCCTAGCGTGCTTGACCGGTTTTTTTATAACGTTCATAAACCCCAATTTGCCTTTCATTAAATGAACTTAAATATAGAAATTAAGTTTTATACCTTTTAATTTCTATCTATCTGCTGCTGCTAAACCCTTCATAGGCAAATCCGATTTGCACTTGACCGCTTGTTAAATTTTAATCAGACGTTTGCTACACTACAATCGGACGTTTCTATAGTATAGTCCGGCGGGGCTAAGATGAGCCGTCGTGATAATTTTATCTACACGTTTACTCGACGTTTTCCGGTTTATCTCTTCATCTCTATTGACCCTGAAATGACAAAAAATATCTTGTTTGTCGACAGTAAATATTGTGTTTTTAATCTGTGCTATTTTTGTCTAAAAAACCTTCCATGACAACACATTTTTATCGAGTTTAGTCGAGATTTTAATATTATAATTTAAATTTCTGTTACCTAAAGGTGAAAACTTGTAATTGACTTTATGTTCACTAATCTACACTAACTATTGTCATTACTTAGCTATTAGTTTTCCATATTATATAAAAAAAATAAGAAGATTACGTTTCTTTTGATGCTAGTCTACGAAAGAGAGATTTGTCTCTCGACGTACGTATGTTATGGAGATATATGTCGTTATCGACTTTTTGGACAAAACTGCAGAGAGAGAGTGAGAGAGCTATCACGTTGGTGTATCGTAGGCTGGCTGGGTTGCAATTGAGACAAATCTTTATAATAATACGGGAGCGGTAAACTTTATACTCCTTTTTACTAACGACACGTAGATGCGGAAGCATGGAATTTCTCCCAATTATAGTTGATATAGAGAAGGAGCGTGGAATACCAATATTTATTTTAAAATATGCTCTAATTTAGCATATTTTTAATAAATAAAGCGTTAGGCACTACAACACGCACACTACAATATTTTGACATGACACGATATTCATACACGAAATACTCTTTTGTCTATGGTTGAAGTTTGATTTTTTAATTAAAATTTTATGACCTGGTATCGAGACCTTTATGCCTAATTGAAGTTTGTAATTAAATTGAGAAATATTTAACGTCGAATTTCGACCATAGGGAGGCCTCTGGTAAGCTTCACTTGACGTACGTTATGACTCAGTTAGGAAATCCTATAGCGTTTTTACGTATAGAATCGTCTATTCATTTGTTTTCTCTAAATAGTGCCCGCAGTTGCCCTTAAGACACAATGTCGGTCAAGTGGCCAGGGCATTTCAAAGGTACACGAATATTCAAAAGGTGAGACGTAAAAGGGTACATGAGTGTTTGTGTGGAATACGTACAAAAACATTTAATTTTTTCCAAAATGGGTTCCTTTAGGTGGATTTGTGTACCAATGAGCATTATCCGATCTCAAGCACATAACACGGACGCTCATCGCCATGGGAGAGCCATGCTTCGGCACTAATGGGCAACTAATCCAGCGGAAAGATACCTGCCTTTTTTTATGATATTTAGGGGGCAAGCGAGCAGACGGGCAGCAGATGGAAAGCAACTGCCGTCGCCCATGGACTCGCGCCATCCGAAGAGTCGCAAGTGCGTTTCCGGCCTCTATGAGAGAATAAGGAATAGGAATTAGGGAAGTTGGGCTACCAGTAAACTAACTCACTGAACGAAGCACAGCACAACGCCGCTACTTAATACGTGTAGATCAGACATAAATTACCTGAGCTTACCAACTGAGCCACAGAGGTCGTCAAAACGTAACATAATATTATGTACTAAATAGACTTGGTCTAGTTGAGGAGATTCTGGATTGAGATTCAAAATAAAAACTCAATAACGTCAAAAACTTTTTGTCCGCATTTTTATTCTGTGATTTTTGTTTCAATTTTAGTTGAAACATTAAAATAAACAAGAATATTTTAAATTTCTGCCCCGACGTTTATAATGTTTCACCGTGATTTGACGTCGAAATTTTCACTGTACGTGGAATATTTTGAGAGAAAGTCATTATGGGCCGACGTGTCGCTCCGCGTTCGTTAAGTTCCCATGTCAAGGTTTAAGTTAAGCTTATGTTACGTAATAAGTGAAGATCATTAGATCAGGTTGCGATCTAAAGCACGCCTAATTAACAGCTGGTCAATTATAGGCTGGCTCGACCGGAGTGATACCACGTTTCGTTCAGTAAGTGAGTTTACCGGTTGCCCAACTTCCGTAATCCCCCTGTCCCTATTCCCTCATTAAAGACGGCAACGAACTTGCGACTCTTCGGATGTCATGAGTGTCCATGGGCGACGGCAGTTGCTTTCCATCAGGTAACCCGTCTGCTCGCTTGCCCTCTAAACATCATAAAAAAAGCTTATATCGTATAGTGGCATTTTATTTAAGGTATTGTGTGTCTCGCAGCTGCCGTTCGCGTTGATCGGAATTGTACCCTTAAATTGACAGAATAAGATATTAACAAAAAAAAAACTTACCTACCTGTTAGTGTCTGACCACCGTTTTTGAGCGACTTAATTTTTAAAATCTTAGCGTTTTTAACCCTTTGTTGACCCTGACCCTTTAACCCGGAGTTGGCGCGCTCCCGTGCACTGGCAGTATTCAGCCTTTGAGCAAGCCTTGATAAAGAGAGTTAGGATAGCTACTGTAAAGCGCTTGTAAGACTAAGAAGCAATTATTTTCGTATTCATATTATTAACGTTTTTTACGGCAGGCGGCAAGATGATCATAGCGCGCCTTAGTATTGAACGGTATGCTTCCATATGGTGCAGGGCCGGCGTTAGCCTTATCAGCGGCCCGGGCGAGATTTTTTTTGGGACCCCCTAATTCAAAAAAACGGCGAGGTGCCTACCTTCGCCCGCTCCTAATGCCGCTACTGAATACCGTGACCCTCACAGGGACTGACTGTAACAAATACCCCTGTGTAGGGCTGTATTCCCACTTCAAAGGTTTAACCACACGAATTTCGTTTGTACAAAAGTCAAGCCGCTCATTATCGTGACAACCGATAGGGCTTTTTGTTCATCACGCTTACCCTTGTAGCTGGTAAAAAATATACATTTATTTAATAAAATTCTAAATATGTATGCACTATAATTTATCTGGAGGGTTAGCCAAGACCGAAGAATTTCCAAAAGTCATTTCCATACATTTTGTTTGGCGATTCTACAAAGAAGCAAAAACGTTCACGTCTTGGCTAAGCCCCCTGGTATCAAAGAAGTTGTAAGTTTAAGGGTATGTTGCGTCACTTCCTGATAAGTGCCGTATGGGCTATCAGTAGGTTATTTAACAAATTATTTCTTACTTCATCTGCCAAAAAAAACTGTGGAGTAGCTTATACGGCTTTTACCTGTTTCTTGATAAACAAATTTTAGAATAAAGATGGAACTTGTTAAATGCGAATGCCATCTGGGTACTTTGTACCCATATAAGAACTTTTCAATTGTTTACGGCCGATTAATTGAAAAGACAAACTTATGAACGCTTCTATTCAATTAGTAAATTATTTAAGGACGTTAAAATCCAAGCATTTCTGTTGAAAATTTGCTCCCACGGAGCTCATAAATATTTTATTAGCCTCGTCAAAGACATTGACGTATTTTTATTCAACAAATAATATGATCTGTTCCGAAATTCCTATTGATTTTCGAGCTACAATCAATACAGCCGTTACAGTAAATTTAAGCGAATGAATAAATTAGTAGCAACATTACAAGCTTACAAAGGCAGTTTTTTTTAAATAACAGCTAATCCACTTGTAGATTCATATGCTAGCCCCACCAAGTCTATAAAGGTATAAAGGTCCAAGTCTATGTCACCGACGCCGCCGACATTTGCAACATTTTGTCGGCGGGCTAGGTCGCCTTCACTTATTGCATGTCGGAAAACAATGTATACGTGCTTCTTTCTGCATATTCCTTCGGCTTGTCACTGGTGCTGCGTAATCTTACCAGGGAAGCGAGCCCTCTATTCCTACTTCCCATACATATTTCTAAGAGCTTCTTTATTGTCTATAAGAGCTAAGGTTTAGGCATTAGCATAGTAATTTGTGTATATGTCTAGATGTGTTTAAAATTGTATTAATATCATAGATAAAAAAAAACTTGTACTACTACTGCCGTCTATGAGTTGAGATGTTCAATTGTAAAGTTGAAATAACCTTGCATCTTAAATGCACATCTGTTGCAAACCTGGGCGACCGTACGGGGCGCCGGGTAAAATGGGGCGCCGCACGCTATATAAAGCGGCGCCTGGCAGAGATGTATTAGATGAATATCGCCTGGCTAATCTCAGATTTTTTAGATTCAAAACAAAATGCACTACGTTTTAAAGATTTAAGGTTGTAAAAAAAAACAAAAATAATATGTGCAATTTCAAATGGTTTGTTGAAAAAAAAATCTGAAAAAATCTCAGGATTTTCATCTGATAACCCTAACCACGCAGGCGAAGCCCCGAGTAAATGTTAAACTAAATAGAACTTCAGTCCAATTCAGTCCGCTTATAAATGTTGTACACTACGTATTATTGTTTTGCGTACACAGTGTTTTGTTATGGTAGCACTCATTAATAACATTATTATCATGGTATTATGGTGGTTCCCGGAGACCGTTTAATTATTTACCGAATATAAAATGTACACAAATTCCAAGTATTCTACAGAAAACAGTTGAACATTCTCTGTGGTCAGGAGTAAAATTTATTTATGTATGTTTTATGTGTGCAAAGAGAGTCACGCTTAAATAATATTCAATAAGAATTTTTAAACAGTAACAAAATACGTATCTTGCTATTATGTTAACAAAGCATAAAATTTGTCAAAGTGCGAGTCGAACTTGCGCTCAAAAGCTCCACAGCAAATATTGATATCAAAGAAAAATAAAAAAATGGGTTGTTAACATAAGAGCCTCTAATTTTTTTTTACCTGGCAAAACTAAATTCCGACGGGATATAAAACAGTGTACCAAGCATATTATGTTTTTTACTACTCTAACGTAAGTCTGCCGAACACTAGTTCTATGGCAGGAGCGTATTTTAAGATTGCGCGCCCCGGGCTCCTGAAGATTTTTACCTTATTGTCCTAGGACCCCATATACCTAGAGGCGGCCTGGCCCACGCTGAGGCGCACCTCGCGGCTTGTCGCTTCCGGCTTCGCCCCTTCTAGCGATAGGGTAAATGCACCCCTGCTCTTGGGCCAATAGATTATTGTATATTTAACATAGAGGAATTACAATGTATTTTAGTAGAATAGGAATTTTTGAGATATCAGATAGGTAAAGTTTTTAACCGACTTCTTACTGTTGAGTTTATGTGCAGATCGGATCCCTAATAATAAATCTATACCTATATAATATATAAAATAACAAGTCCTGACTGACTGATTCATCATCGCCGAGCAAAAACCGTTGAAGCTACAGCCCTGAAATTTGAAAGAAGAAAGAAAATAAATTTATTTTGGTAATTAGACAATGAACAACAACAACATGGATACACATCGAAATACCAAAATTGGTTCCCATTCAGCATGAGATGCGGATACGTAGTCCGCATCGCTGATTTTCAATGGGCACCATGACA